>PVKU01012408.1:0-35575 GCA_004027475.1 Anoura caudifer
GGGAGAGGAGAGGAGAGGAGAGGAGAGGAAGAAAGGGAGGGAGGGAGGGAGGAAGGGAGGGAAGAAAAGAAACAAAAACTCAAAAAAATCTATCAGAATGGCTGTCATGAATAAATCACCAAATAAGAATGCTGGTGAGAATGTGGAAAAAGAGGAATCCTTTTGCACTATTGGTGGGAATGCAAAATGCAAATTGGTGTGGCCACTGTGGAAAGTAGTATGGAGATACCTCAAAAAATTAAAAATGGATCTGCCTTTTGAACCAGTGATCCCTCCTCTGAGAATATATCCAAAAGAACCCAAAACACTAATTAAAAGAACATTAGTACCTCTGTTCTTTGCAGCATTATATACAATTGCCAAGATATGAAAACAGCCCAAATGTCCATCAGTAGATGAGTGGATAAAACAACTATGGAATATTTACACAATGGAACACTACTCAGCCGTAAAAAAAAGAAAATTTTACCCTTTGCCACCATATGGATGGACCTTAAAAACATTATACTAACTGAAATAAGTCAGTCAGAGAAAAACAAATACCATATGGTTTCACTAATACGTAGAATCTAGTGAACAAACTGAACAAGGAAAATGGGTACAGACTCATAGATGGAGAGCAGATGACAGCAGGGCAGGGGAGGTGAGGGGGTAGAGGGATTAGCAAAAAAGGAAAAAGGACTCATGTACATAGATAACAGTGTGGTGATTGCTGAGGAGAGGGGGTATAAGGGAATTACATGGTAATGGAAAAAGTGCACTAAGATTAAATAAAAGAAAACCCACCATGAGATACCACTTCATACATGTTAAGATGGCTATAATTTAAAAAACAAAATAAAAGTGCTGGCAAAGATGTAGAGAAATTAGAACTCTTAAACATTGCTTATGGAAATGTAAAATGGTGCAGCTGCTGTGGAAAACAATTTGGCAGTTCTTCAAAAAGCTAAACATAAATTACCATATGACCTAGCAATTCCACATCTAGGAATACACCCCAAAGAAATAAAAATGGGGACTAAAACAAATGCTCGTCTTCCAATGTTTATGGAAGCATTATTTATAATAACTCAAAGGTAGGAACAACCAAAGTGTTCATCAATGAATGATGGAATTTTAAAAAATGTGATATGTACTCACTATGGAATACTATTCAATCATAAAAAGGAATAAAGTTGGGATACATGTGACAAAATAGATGAACCTTGAAAACATGCTAAGTGAAATAAGCCAGAGACAAAAGGACAAATACTGTATGATTTCTATATTAAATATCCAGAACTGGTAAATTCATAGAGATAGAACACATAGATCAGATATCTGAAATGGGAGAAATGAGGAATTGTTGCTTAATAGTTTCAGAGGTTCTGTTTGGATTGAGGAAAATAGTGGAAATAGATAGTGGTAAATAGTTGCACAACATTGTGAATACAATTAATGCCAATGATATGTACACCTCAACAATGGTTAAAATGGCAAATTTTGGCATGTAAATTTTACCACAATGAAAAGATTAAATAGGGTAAAATATAAGGAGGCTGTTTAATGTTTCTTAGTGTTTCACCTTGGTTTTTGTTTTGTACTACTGGAAGGTTAGAGGTGCTTCTTTGGCATATGCAAAAATCTAAATCTAGCAAAGTCCTCTTTAAGACAGCACAAGAAAAGCAATAAAAAAGAATCTGATATATAGAGAGATATAGATATAAATATAGATATAGATATATAAAATGGCTTACTCTTTTCCATCCATAAATGCAATTATTAATCCATAAAGCAACATGGAAATAAGTAAAATTAACTTACACATATAAACTCTACATATAAATGTATAGAGCAAGGGCAGACAATGTTTTTGCTACAATGAAGCCTCTATTATGTTTTGTATGGGCTTCCCTGCTCTTCATCATGTTGTCTCTAATATTTTCATGATTTTTTTCACTTCTCCTTGTTTATTCCTTGCTGTAGGGTTAAAATGTTAAATATGGCATCAATACTACTTTGTTGCTTAGAAGCAAAGTTTCAATGAATTCCATTAAGACCCTTTTTCTTGTCCTATTTGAAGCCTACCACTGCTAAAATGTCCCCTGCTTTCTCTTGTCTTGTGTGGACACCTCTTCTTCTCAGTTTCCCCATCTGTTCAACATCTGATCTTTGTCTACCCCAAGCTACTCCTAATCAACTCTGCACTTTGAGTAAACAGCTAGACACAAAACAAGCTGAGTTTCAATGTGCTGTAAAATCTAACATAAGCTAAATAAAGTTATATCATTCAATGCAATGAAACCATCATTAGGAATACATAATGGATTGTTTTCACAGTCAACATAAGCACACTGAGGTGAGAGGAGTGGAGAAAAGGATCATCTCTATGTCTTTGGTTCAGGCTCCAAATGAATCTTGCACTCCAAATATCCATGACATTTAGTGAACAGCTTTTGGTGTGGGGGAGGCAGAGATATTTAAGACAAGGGGTTGATAGTGGGAATAGAAAGAGAAGGAATGTAAGAGACATTGGTGAGGGAAAACCGACAATATCAATTGATTAGTTATATGAAATATGAAAGGGAAATCAAAGAAGATACCCAGATTTCAGACACCAGAAGAATAGTGTGCTTAGGAAAGAATTCAGTTGGTTTGGACATGAGAGTAGGATGGAGAAAAAAGAGAGTTTGAGTTTCCAATGGAACAGAACCTTACATGGGAGAGTTGTCAAGTAGACCATTAGCATTCAAAAAATGAATCTCAGAGAGATTCATTTGCTTTCTTTGGAGAGAAGACAAACCAAAGGACTCACAGAAGCAACAAATGACATGGAAAAGAAACCATTTTAGAGCTAGTAGGACCTAAAGGATAGCATGGAAGGCAAGCATGGAGTGAGCAATGAAAAAATATTCCATAGAATGTAAGGTGGGAGGAGTCACTCAGATTTGGCAGATAAGGGGTTACAGTTAGTTTTCAAGAAAGTAGTTTCTTTGTGGTGGCTGTACTGGGAGTCACCCAGTAATGATGAGGGTGGTGAAGTGGGCAAGGATGTCAGCCTATAGGTGATTCCTTTCAAAAGTCTAATATTGAAAGAAAAACAGCAAGAGAAAACATGTCCGGGGGAGGTAACAAGGTAGGATGAGGATCTCTATTTTACTACTATTTTTAAAATACAAACATGGGGGTAAAACTCATGGAGTAAAAGTAAATAAGGTCATGAGAAGAGAAGAGCTAAATTGATGGGAGCAAGGAAGGGGAGTAGAAGTGAATGGCTGAAATCCACAAAAAGCTGAAAATGTCGCCTTGAGAAGGAGGGAGACCATTTCCAAAACAGAGACCAGAGAACTGGAAGCTGAAAGAGAAGATGTAAACGAAGCACCCAGAATGACTTCAACAGCTCACTAGGTGAGTCCAATGTTCTCTTCTCAAAATGAAAAATGAAGAGGTGGGCTTTAGGGTTCAAAAGCAGAAAATGATTTGAAAGAGAGACTAAGCAAGAGGAGGAGTGAGCAAGAGATAAATAAAGGAACTACGAAAACAATAAACAGATGCCCTCTGTTGAGGTTACAGGAGGGCAAGGGAAGCCAAGGTTTCACTGAAGCAAGTGTTGAGAGATTCGAGTGTAGAATAAACAAAGCATTGTGGAGCATTTGCTCATGAGAACCGACAAGGTTCCTAAGAACAGGCAGAGAGAGGGCAGAGCTAGAAAGCAAGCCAGGGGACCATGTAGAAAAGTGCGGGGATGCAATGGGACAGAGAGAACCAGTACCTGGGAGGAGAAGCCATGGCTTTCTTATTTACCAGCAAGACTCACCCAAACTGAGTGAAATGTCATTAGAGAATTCAGTAAAGGAGAGGCTATCTGGCTCCTGATTGGCAAATGATACTTGCCACCTCTTCCCCTCCACTCAGGAGAGGAACGTGTGGTGCCGAAAGGGACAGATTTTGTTTTCACTCCTGTTGGCTGCCAGCATAGGGCCCAGCAAAAGCAGAGTCACACTAGTGCAAACTTGCTGCTTTTTAAGCAACAAGCTGGCAGGGAAGAGATCCTGTCTTTATCATGTATTTATTTATTTATAATTTGTATAGCATCCATATCCAAATGAATCTGAGGCAGTTTGCAATAAAAACACATGTACACATGTCACAAGATACTTAAAATAAAGGTCAGAGAGAGCCTAGAAAAAGAATAAATCAAGATGTAGTATGTTCCTCTTGCAGGAAAAGGAGCCAGGTAGAAGAGAAAGCTTGAGGATGAATGAGACAGCTGTCATTTTTCTAGGGGGCACTTTCCTGCTGCTGTTTTTGTCCATGGCAACCAGTGGGAAAACCTTTCATCTAGGCATATGTCCCAAGCAAAGGTCCCAAGCCCTCAGGGAGAGCAGCGAAGGTCTGCTGGTCAGTAGGATGATGCTGCCAAGCATATGTGCATTGGCCTGCTGCTGCCAGGCCAGAAGGGGTTGAATGGCTAGCCTGCAATTAGCAGGGGCTCTGATCCACCTAGAGAAGTATCAAGACTCTTGAATGCATGACTTAGTCAGTGTAAACTAAAGGCAAAAAAAGGTCTAGACCCCAGGGCCTTGGAATCAGCTCCATCTCACCACTTCCTTTCCACACAGCCTCTTCTTCACATGCATAAAAACCTCAGCAAGGCTGGTTTCCAGGTCTTCCACAAAAGACCATTGAGTGCTGTCCAAGAAGTCCTCACTGTCCAAAGAATCCTAATGGAGTGGCCCCACAGTGGCCACACACAGGGCAGGCACAATGACCAAGGGGACAGCACAGAGTACTGCCATCCATTCCCAATGGGTGTCAGTAACCTCACTTTGTGCTTCCATACAATGCAACATTCTTTTGATATAGGACAGGACGCTGCTCTAAAAGGTTTCAGAGAGAGCCCTTCTCTCACACTCCACATCCCTGCCAGAGTCCAGCTGTCACAACCAAAGCTGACCACAGCTAAAGCATCTGCTCACAGGACAGGCAGACTTGGGAGCAGCAGGTAAGGGCTAATGGTTGGATACCTTCTGTGGCACAGACACACTCTCCAGAGTTGGCTGTGGCTGTGGCTTCAATTTTTTATAATGGGTGATGTGAATGGGTTGAAGGCCTTAAACACCACTTAAAAGGTGTTGAATCTTCTGCTAGTAATATCAAGAGGCAGATATGTTTATTCATGAGGAAAAAAGAAGCAAAACAATTAAGATAAATAAATACATAAATAAGTAAATAAATAGGAAAACACAGAGTACTGACATGAAAGGAGATGAAAATATAAAGACATACATTAGAAGTTATGGCCTTGGGCAAGTTCTCACTAACTTAGTTTTATTCCTGTATGGTTGAAGGAATCAGTCCTCTCTTTGGAGCCTGGCACAGCTGAGGCCACCTGAGGGGTTGGACGTGCTCTGCACTGATGATCTCTCTGGGAAACACAAAGATCTAGGTGCCATTGGCAGAGAGGAGAGCCGATCTTTGGCTCACTTGTGCTTTTCCTAACTGTGGCCTCACCTGTCACTGAAGAAATGAATCCCATGGGAATTGGCAGAGAGCCGTTAAGCTGAACCACACTCACCAGCAGTGTGGATCACAACTTGGTCTATTCATGCTCTGCCTTTGAACTCTCAAGGTCAAAGAGCTGGTAGGGTGAGATACAGTATCTCTTGCAAGGGAGCTAGTTTCCAAGCCTTATGGATCAAAAGTTTACCATATTTCTCCCGGATGCTGAGGATTACACTAATTCCTAATTTTCATAAGGAGATTAATATGGAGAAAAGAAGTTATAGTCTCAGGTGTCTGAGGAAATCACTCCTTCAGCTACTTTTTTTTTCACTAGAGATGTCCATCCTCCCCTCCCTTATTCTAAGTAATTAGGTATTGGCTCTTACTACAAGGGGGGAATCCCCCTCAAAATGGAATTATTTTCTGGAGGGCAGGGCCCTTATAGTACAGGCTTCCCTTGCTAGGAGATGGGTTCTAGCAACTCATCTATATCAGCATACCAGCTAGCATTGTTGTGAGAGGCTGCATTCAGCTTCAGTGAATTTTTTTGAAGACTCCTTCAACGTGTTTTCCCATTTCATGATGAGTGATTTACAAGCGCACCTGCCAACACCCACTGAGTGTTCAGCAGTTTTTGACCAAAAGCAGCCTAGCCCCTATGTCCCACCCTCCCTATTCACACAATCTTGCCCCAAGCAACTTTGTTTTGTTGTTCTGGATGAAAAAAGTCCTCAAAGGGAAACATTTTGCCAATGTGGAAGAGGTGAAACAAAAAACAGCAAAAACACGAAAAGGCATCAAAAAATCAATGACTTCAAAACCGTTTTTGAGCAGTAGAAAAAATGTCTCAATAGGTATATTGCATCAAATGAAAAGTACTTTGAAGATGACTTGAGCTTAAACACATAAGAATAAATACATGATTTTTTGTAAATAAATTCCATTTTGGTGGGTCTCCCTCATTTATTTGCTAAACTAATGGTTTCCTCTCAGATCCCCTCCTACCCTAAATGCTACTTGAGTTCAAATACCTTGATATGTCTCTGTTACTGTATTCTTTCACCCCATGCAGCCTAAGAGACTTGCCTTTCCTCCATTCTCTGTCATGATCTACAGTAATAGGTTCAAGAAGGTGGAAACTTGGTTCCAGCCTCCCTGATGCTTTGACTCACCCTCATAAAATGTTATTGGTGTCAGCACTGGTCTAGCAATTGCCTCTCCCCCCACGCCCTCTGGCTTCTATAATTTCACTTCCCCCTCTGCACCATACAATAAACTCTAATGAGCTCTCACATTCCTCCACTAAGCACCCTCTACCACCAAGTCAAACAAGGAGAAGAAAATCACTTCCTGCAGAAAATCTGCATGGCCGTGGAAGTCCAAGCAACTTAACCAAAATACAGAAGTATGGCATTCTTCACAGAAATGGGAATCCATTCAATACACAGAAAAGAGAACAGAGAATGTGATCTATGTTCAGTAACAGAATCTGCACCAGTACACACCCACACCCACACACACACACACACACACACAGTTGGAGGAGGCGGGGAGAAAAAGAGGAAAAACCCCAAAATATCCTGAGAACCTGAGCTGAAAATAACTTTTTAATATTTTGTCATAGGATTTGTGTTATATATTTCACTGTGTAACAAGAATCATAATATCCGTGACCTGTTCACACTGTTATAGTTAATTTCATCAGGAAATGAACCAAGATTCCTAATCTTCCTGCCATGTGCTAGGCCCAATTGATTATCTTGCACTACCTAACACAGGTTTAGAATGATTCCTCTCACCCCTCCCTCCCATACACATTTTCTAAATAGTTTCATCAAGTATGTAAATGCTATAAAGGCATATGGACACATGTGCACAGTCATTTTCCTTTTTTATCTTCTTGTTCCTTTTCCTAGTTCATACCCAGGGCATGTCAGTTTACAATACTCCAAAGGCCATGGGAGTGATACATGTTCAGTCCTGCAACTACACGTGATTGTGCTGCATAGAACCCCCATTTCTTGCATGAAGCAGGGAGACATGATTGGGAAGCTGTCTGGGATGCAACTCCCTATGGTAGTTTCACTTTTCCTCCTTCAGCCTCGCAGGCCACAATGACCTCGTGAGCACTCACTACTCTGCTCCTCCAGTGGCCACTGCTAGAATAGAGAGAAAAGCCACAATAACATGGAGAACACCAGTGTCAGAGGGCAGGGCTGATTTCCAGGAGAAATACTGTTACAGAACAGACAGTGGGGGTGGGGGGTGCTGAACAATATAAAAGACCCTCCCTTTCTCTCCGCAGGTTCCTCCCCCACACTAGGTTCGCTCTGCCTGCTGCCAGAGGAAAGATGTCTCCCAATGCCAGAGACTGGTGCAAAGGAAAGGAATTATTATTTATTTAAAAGTTATACAGACTAAAGTTCTTTAGAATACCCACAAACTCACACAGTCCTTCCTTCTCCCTCTGCTGGGTCCGGGGTACCATATCTCAGGAAAGAAGTAGAAGTCTGTGAATCAGGCTCCCAGCACCACCCATGTGAAAAGAGAGCACTTCCAAAGCTGCATGGTCCTGACTCTCAACCAAGCCATGTGGTCCTCAAAAAGACACCAAAGCCTCTTGGTTCCAAGACGCCAAAGCAGCGTGGTCCCCCCCACCCCGGCATGGCTGTCATGCCTGGGTTTAAATCCTGGCACCAATCTTTCTCTGCAGCCTCATTTCCAGCTCCTTCCACAACTGGCCAGAGCTGCCAGCATTCCCAGCAGGTAGGGCCCTGTGGTGTGGAGCCAATCACCTCCAAGCTCTTCTGGACCCCATTATAAATCCCTATTTGGGCCCCCACGGTCTTGGCTGCACCCTGTTACAATACTAGCACATGAATCCCCAGGGAATTTGAAAGGATACCAGGAAGTTAAACTTCAAGATGAAAAAGAATAATTACCAAGAAGCATTTTACAACATATTGCTTTGTAAATTCTCATATACTTGTTATTTTCTTCCTTGCATGTCCCTCAGTGGTAAGAGTTGTAAAACTCTTACAACATTCTTCTAAAGGTTTTGATAACTTTCAAAGGGATAGCTGGGGATAGAGCAAATCCAGGAAAGAGTTTCCCATATGCTTGGACTGGAATAGTCCATGTCTACTCCATGTGGACATGGAAGAAGAGCATTCTGGGTGGAAGAATTAGAGATGGTGATGCAGAAGGGGAGGAAAGGTAAACCAAGATCCTCATCTCATGAACCACTTAATAGATGAGGTTGCAGATTTAGAAACCAAAGAAACTTACTCATGGGCACACAGCAACCCACTGGGAGAGCCAGGGTGTGAACACATTTTCTGATTTCAATGGCACTGCTAACTCTATTAAATTCTACCCTTCTAAGTTGGCTGGCATCCTGGTCTGCAGTGTATGCTGTGATTAATCCTTTCTTTATCTGCTCCCTAGGTCCATCATAGAGAATCACATTCCTCCACACATCACCCATTTGAAATTTCAATGGCTCCAAGACCAGTTACTTAGAGCTGAGATTATCGGGTATTTTCCCCCTGTCACTATACATCAGGAGAGTGATGTTCATACATTTGGCACAGGATCTCTTGTGTGTACAAATAAACCTTGTAGCTCTAAGACCCTTTCATATCACTCAATGTTTGCAAAGAATGCAAGAATATGAGAGTTACACTACTCACCCAAGTAACCAGCTACCTTCTTTGATAGAAGTCAAGTTCCATACCTCTACCTCTCCCTCTGCCCACCTGTCTCTATCTTTCCTCTCCTGCTGAAGCCCTTGCCTCAGGTACTTCTGAAAACCTCTAGAGTATCTCATAGCATCTGAGCTATTCCTTGTGTTACAGTCTTTCCAGCTACTCTATTAGACACAGTACTTCTCTTCTGGCTGCCTGTGACTACCGAGGATGTGGCAAATCATTGCCTCTACTTAGGGGAGCCCATGTTCTCTGAGCCTCAATGTGTGAGGTACTTGCAGATTTCTCCTCTCAGAGATCAGATATGCATTAGGCGTTGGATCAGGAGCAGGTTCCAAGAACAGTCCGCATGACAACATAGGTTCTTGTCCGATCACGAAAGCTTTAGCACTGGTTCACTCTCTGCATAATTGATTTATCTCCCTTAGACTGATGTCCTTCATTCCCCGGGCAGCTGTATATAGTATGCATATGGTGCCGCATGTTACTCATACTGTCCTAGCCATTGACAGAGCTGGCCCAGCCATACCTAAATCCTAGCAATGGACAGCAGTGGGCTTCCTGCTGTGCTAAGATCCCTACTCACATCATTAGAAAGGTAGCAACTTTAATTTACATAAAACAAATATAAGTCACACAAAACCTCTAGTAGTTATTTTTCCCGGAATCAAGTTACTCAGACACAGCCCTCAGTAGATCATGACAGGTCAGCTTGTTGCAATACCACAGATAAAAGGGGCTGGCCCATGGGAGAAAAGCAAAACTGCTACTAGCAGGGCTGGCTTTCCCAAGTGGACATCCCAGAATTATTTTCCATTAATTTATGCTTAGTGGCTGCACTTCAGTCACATGGTTGGACAACTGCCCTGGCAAGGTAAGTGCTCTATTGCACTATTAATAATAGTATTCCCAAAGCCTAAAAACACCCTGACTCCATTCCTACCCAGTGACTGTTCAAATGTTAGCCAACATTCAATACCCAAAGGATGCTTCCACTGGGGAGCCTTCCCTGATAACACCAGCCCATACTCTTCATCTCACCAAAATAAACATAAAAGCCTACAGTACAATTTGGGCACACAGAGACTGCACTGAATGGCATGCAATATGCATCATTTGGTTGATTAAAATGATATAAATAAAGAAATTAGATGGTTATGTTGGGCTGGGTTTTTTTTTTGTAACTGAGAGTCCAGTGTTGAATTTTATAATTCTGCATCTTCTTTGTTAAATTCCCCTTCCACAGTGAGCCATACAAAATAAAATTTGTCATCATTATATTTGTGAAAAAATGCTGAAACATTTTGAATAAATGAATAAATAAAGTTTTCAACTTTATTGAAAACATTTGAACATTTTATGCCTTCATGTATCTATCTGTAGGTGCTTTCACAGGCTCAAACATACTTTTTTTCAATATAGGAAACATTTATACTTAGAAAGTAAAAGGTGATATGCTAATCCCACAGTATATAAAGCTATATATCTCTATCTATGATCTATGTATCTATCTATCTATTTACCTGTTTAAAAGAGAAATCTAGTAGATTTACCTGCTTTAAAGAGAAATCTAGTAGATTCATGGCTGGAAATACTACCCATGTTCTGCTGTAAAGAGAGGAAATAGACAGTTCTGTAAGGTAACCATGTTGCCTGAAAACAGAGCAGATTCTTTGCAATTCCCATTTTCATAGAAATGTATAAGGCCATATGAATCCTCGTGGTGTAATAGCCACCACCTCCTCCATATACTTTACACTGGAGTTGCTTTTGCATCTTTCTTTTGGGAGAAGTAAATTTGAGGGTAGTCACCACTATTTACAGTAAAAGGCTGTTACAGCGTTTTTCAAGGAACCAAAATAAGAAAACGTTATAAGCAGGGGAAGTGGTGAAAGCAAGAAACAGTGTACCTTGGGGAGCTTCTCTAGGGCTTTCAGAATTGAACAGTATCCTTGTGGGATAAAAAGAAAAACTAGATGTGGGATGAAAGTTAATGAGATTTTCTTGTACCTGTTTGAGTGAAAGAATAAAAGTAGTCAAATGGACTGTGATTTGTTCCAGGGAATACATCATCACCCACTCATATTTACTGAGATCTGATGTCATTCTGGATTACAGTCATGCTGCTGGGAATCACATACTTCCTGGTCTGAGCGCCAGGTGGAAGTGAAAACCATTCCACAGAGCTCCTGCCCATCCCCAGGGCTTCTCTACCTCTGAGTGAGCTATGTTCCTAACCATGCTCATTCTTACGGATGGCTTTTGTCTGAGTCATCTAGTCCATCCCTTTGCATCCTTCACATATCCATCATACTTTTTGAGGGTTTACTCTGAGCAAAGCTGAGTGGAGACCTCAAGATGTCGATAGCGTATTGAGAGCTTTTATAACTAAGCCAGGGTGTTCTTATCCTACGAAAGTGCTATGTGCGCTCAAAGAAAAAAGAGGGAGGGGAAAAGAGGTGAAGGAAAGGTAGAAATGGGAAGACAAGGGAGGAGATTTGACTGTTAATCATGAAAAAATCACTTAACTTAAAGTGCACCTTCACAGGGTGATCAGAGGATTGTTGGAAGGGACAAACAGGTTGGACTTGCAAGAAGAGCACTGAAGAGGCCTGGGACCTCGCCTGGCAGCCCAGCAGTTCAGCACAAGCAGAAATTCCCCACTTGTGAACTGCAGTGCATTTTGTGGGATTTATGATGGTGTCACCAAAAGGAGGGAGTGTGAGGGGAGGGCTGTCAATCAAATAAGATGGGCAAAACCTGGATTTACCAGATTTTTTTAAAGGCAGGACCATGTGGTCTTTTAATATGTAATGATCATTGGGAATCTGTAAAAAAAAAAAAAAAAAAAAAAAAAAAAAAAAAAAAAAAAAAAAAAAAAAAAAAAAAAAAAAAAAAAAAAAAAAACAGTTATTTCCCAAATTTATTTAATGAAAAAAAGTTTTCTCATTGAACTACTTCAGAAGACTAGTGTTCAGTAAGCCACATTTTGGGGAATGTTGCTAGTATGTTTTAAGTGAGTTAGGATTGACAAAGGCAGAAAAGTCATTCCCCTTGGGCTTTCTCTTGTTATGCAAAGGTAAAAACTCTTGGATCAACTCTGAGTCCAAGACTTCTTTAACATAATCCCTTCTTTGCCTCTTGATGTGAATTTTGATTTATAATGTAAAACAACAAAAGCATTGTTTCTGCTGACCAATGACAGCTTTGGTTGCAGCAGAAGGGATGAGAGTCTGACAAGTGTAACATGTTGGGGCCTTCACAGAGCACTACTTGCTAGTTAACCTCTTGGGGCCGAGCAGGAGTTCCCTCCTGCCCCTCGGCTCTAATATAACTGGGGAGAGATCTGTTCCCCACATCATCAAGGTAATAAGAAAATCCGTTGCAGATTAGTTCTTTTAATTCAAGAAACCATCAGACTGAAATGCTGCGCAGTTCCTGCACTGCCTCTAAATTAAGTGACTGGAGGCAATTTTCATTCTATTTTAAATTTTGTCTTTCCTACCAACAGCACGGACATCCCTCCTGCTCCATTATCAGGGATGGTGCCAGATTTCAACTTTGATGTTCAAGTCAGCTTTTTAAGGCATCATGTTCATGCAAGTGGACTCAAGGCCCTCAGAACTAGGTCAGGCATTTGCTTCAGGTCATTACAAGGCTACAAAATAGAGCATGTTTAATTCTGTTATTTCTGAAGACTTTTTTCTCTCTCTCATGTGCATAGAAGACAATCAGTACTTAATTAAATTTTGGAACTGTTCCTGAAAATTTCAGACTGTCAAAGATTCACATGACCCCCTTTCACCCAAGTCACCCAAGAGAGGTTTAAGCAAAAGCATGTAAAAACGACGATGTGGGCTTGTCGACCAAAGATGTGAGAAACTACATCAATTGTTGCCCTTCTATTTTAAACTCTGCAGCTTAAAAATGTTCCAGAAAGAAAATCCTTAGTACACAGAATTCATAGATGGAATGATTTCAATCTTTTCATTTTAGATAGAGGTTGAGTGCCTTAACTGAAATAACTGATAATGCAGTGATATCTCAATAAATATTCATGTTAGAACCCAGTTAGCAGAAGCATTAGCTAATGTTAAATAGTGAGTAGCCTCTGTGGTGGCCCAGTCCTGCTCTCCAACATGAGGCACTCAGTTCCCCAGGTGTGTGATAAGGGACAACTGGGAATTTTCTCTGAGAGTTCTTGTCTAAAGAGAGCTACCTCTTCAAGGTCAGGCCATTTTCCTGGAACAGCCCACATCCAGTCCAGGCTATAAAGGACTTGCCCCTCAATCCAACTGAGAGGCAACTCTGCATGACCACCCCGTCTGCAGAGTGCCCCAGTGGATCGGCGTGCCACAGTGGATCAGAGAGTGGATCTTTGCTGTCATTGCATTGCACCGCAACTGCTCCTTCGGACCAACCCTGCTCCCCACACAATAGAATGTTCTATTGTTCCAAGAACATTCCTCAGTCAACTTCTTTCATGCTAATCTCCATCTCACAACCTGCTTCCAAGAGAACATCATCTGCAACAGACTTCAAACTTCCAGGATATCTTTGCAGTCTCTAGAGTTGTAGGCATCCTATATTATACAGAGTTTGATGGAATTTTTTTTTTTTTGGTAATTTTGTTAAAGTTCCCTAATCACAGAATTTGTAAAGAAAGACAGACTAGAATATAGAATGCATGATTTGGAGGATGTAAAGAAGTTCACTGACCAGAGCTGTCAGTTCAGTGAAATTCTCCTATCCCTTCCTCCCTGGATGGCAACATAGAAATATGGAAGTGAGAGAAGAAATAGAAGGCAATATCTCATGGAAAGTCTTTTTCCAATGCATAAGAAAGCGTTTATCAATGTGAGCCATGTCAACAATCAACCACAGATGGTAGCCGCCTTATTAAGAAAGGAGAGAGGACAATTTTTTTAACCACACTAGAGAACATATTTTCATTGCTTTTCAAAAGAGGGAGAAAGAGAAACATCAATGTTAGAAACATCAGTTGGCTGCCTCCCATACCAGCCCAGATCGAACCCACCATCTATGTTTGTGCCCTGACCTAGAATCGAACCTGCAACCTTTCAGCTATGGAATGATGCTCCAACCAACTGAGCCATACTGCCCAGGGCAAGAGAGGACAACTTTTAACCCTTCTAGGACCTCTTGTGAAATGATTTCATGTGATTTACTGTGGGTTTCATTCAACAAAAATAGTTAGTTGTTTCATGACTGCAAAGACCCAATTTTTTATTTTGTGGCATTTCCCCCAACTCTGCCCTACTACGCCTTGACATTAAAACATGTTCACAGACACTGGCCAATATTACTTCATTTTATTTTGACATTGCTACCCTGTCTCCATAAACTCACACTGGCTATATCATTAGGTCATGAAAATAGGTGAATTCATCACATTTAAGTAACAGAGGAATTAGCATTACGTGTAAAACATTATGAAAACCTACTGTGTCTGCAAACCCTTAAAAAGGTACAAAGCAAGAAAGTCAGATGCTGAGAATTCCAGAGACTGTGATACTGGTTGGCATGGGGTCACTAGTTAAACCAACCAGGGGCTCGTTTAATCATTTCAGAACAGAGATAACATACTTAATAATAACGAAGAAACTAAACATAGCATTCTTTTCTGGTGGAAAGAGTCACTCAATAAACTAAACATATATTGTAAGGATGCTGCTGGACACGAGATTTCAATCATGGCAGCCACATGTTCAGATGGGATGGTTTGCCTATGCTCTGGAGAATCGATGGACACTCCTTCTTCCATAGAGGAAATACCTATTTCTGCCTGATGAGCAGTATCAATGAGGGGCTTTACAAGTGAAGCCCCTCCTCCTTTGGTGCTTTCTTAAAATTATTTTTATGCAATTAATATTTGAATGAATTTTGGTGATTTTTAAAAAAGCATAAAGAGTAATGGCTATTAAGCAAAAATTAAGTATATAGCATAGTATCTGCCTCCATACTCCACTTCCACCTCCCTCACCAAAGGTAACCACAGCTTTCAGCTTGACATATATCCTTCAAGGCTTTCCCTAGGTATTTATATACATAGGCTTAATTTTTGTGTTTAATATAAGAATCATACTATATGGACTGTTCTATATTAAAAAAAAAAAAAAGCTTTGGTCATCTTCCACGTCTTCTGGTATCTCTCAGTGTCAACCATTTTTATGGTTTTACTTCTTTCTTATTAACAATACTGAAATGAACATCTTGTCCATCTTTCTTTGCACACGCAGGTGAGCATTTTTCCCCTAAGGTATCAACTTAAAATAGGAATTTCTGGATAGAATTACACAACTATTATACTTTGATAAATACTATTAAATGGTCATGCAAATAGTTCATGTCAATTAATGTGTCTGATTTTATCAAACTCATCCTCATCATCTTCAGAGACTACTTAGATTAGTATAATATTTTATCATATTATTTACTATATAATTAATTTAGTAAATTTCATTAATATATTTCCATATATTACACATCCTTACATTCAGAGAATAAACTCTAGCAGGTAAAGATACATGATTCTTTTGAAGTGCTGCTGAATTTAATTCATGGTGTTTTTTTTTTATTGGGGCTTTTTATATCTATAGTAGAAAGTATTGGTTTATGGTTTTATTCATAGATGCCATGCTTGTAAGCTTGGTAAAATCACTTGGGTAGCTTTCCATCATTTTCAATGCTCTAGAAAAGTTTATAAAACATATGGAATTACCTGTTCCTTAAATTTTGAAAGAATATACTCTAAAACTTTCTCAGTCTAGCATTTTTTACAACCTACACTTCGACACTTTTCAGTTATTTTTATTATTATTGGTCTATTAAAATTTTCTAATTTTTATTTGGTCAATTTTATTGAGTTAAATATAGAAAATCATCTATTTCATCTAAATCACCAAATTTATGGAAATATTATTACACATACAGGTGGGACAAAAATAGGTTAACAGTTGTGAGTACATGAAACAGAGTTTATTCTTGTGTTATTGCTTATTAGTTACTATATCACTTTCCATGTGAGCACTGCAGACCTACTTTGGCCCACTTTGCACCTCCTTTTGCAATTTCTGATATCCCCTTCACATTTTTTACTTGTTCCTAAAGCAAATGAGAAAATCTACTGGTTTCAGTTTTAATTTCTAAGTTAACAGAACTTTTTTCTGTCCTTCTTTAGGTTAATTTCTAATATTATTTTTCTGTGGTTAGAGAATTTAAACTAGTGTTTCTTATGATTTCAAATTTATTTTGAGATATAACCCTTCTATTGTATTTACATCCAATGAACCATGCATTCTTGTTTTTCTTGAGGTTTCTTTTTTCATTTTGCCTTTTGTTGAAATAACATTTTCCTGCTCCATTTTTATTTATACTAATAGTTTCAAAGTTATAAATCCTATTCCTAATGATTACCATCCAACATTTAAGCCACATTTCTAAACTGTTGATTTTCCTATTAATATCTACAGTTTATCACCATTAATATACAATATACTTCCATGTATCAAGACAAAAATCATAGCAGGATTTTATTTTCCTCTTATTATTTTTAGAGACCATCACCTTTTCTCCCCTCCTCATTACATCATGGCCCAACATACTGTGATCTTATCATTTGTTAGTATTAATCAACAACTTAAATGTATGCTGGTTTCTTTCCTGATACTATTTCTCACATCCCTTATTGTCTTTTTCCTTTTTTGTTGATTGTACACTTGAGTCAGTCTTCCAAAGTAGGCTTGTAGGTTTTCTGAAGAGTTTATATGTTGCTTTTTCTGCTTCAATGTTGATTTGGCTCAATATTTTGAAACCCTTGAAAATATTGTTCCATTATCCTATATTATTGGTGTGCTGAGAGAAGTCCAATGCCCATCTGCTTTACATCTAGGTTTCTTCTTTTCTCCTCCATGCTACTCCAGAAGCTTTTAGAATTTTTATATCTATTCACATAGAATTTTTCAAATAAATTTCACCAGGCTCCATCTAGATGTGGATTTTAACTCAAGTTTTCTTGACACTTAATGAAACTCTTCAAAATAAAAACATTCATTTTTCAGGTCAGAAAAAAAATTTCCCCCTGATTTTCTTTCTACAATTGCTATTAATTACATATGAATTTCTTAGATGTATTCTGTATTATTCTTCCTTTGTCTCATATTTATCTTTTTATCTTTTGGCTTCTTGTCTTGGGAGATATAAGCAGATTTCTCTTTTAGATCACCAATTCACATGTTTCTAGTCAATTATTCAGCCTTTTATTTATAATTTCATAAATTATTTAATTTCCAAAAACACTTTCTTATTCTCTGGCTGCTTATTTTTTATAATAGCCTGTCTTTATGTTATGGTTCCAATGTCCTCTTAAATCATTCTGAAGAAACTGATTAGTATATTTACCACTCTCTTCTGTTCCATGCACTATTGATGTTCCTTCTGAGATCAGCTGGGTATTTTTTCTTTGAAGTTATTCACTTAATTTTGTAAAAACACATCTGCAGACCCTTGATATGCAATTATAAATGATGACCACGTTGATTCATGTAAGTGCCACTGGTTTCGTTTGTGTTGTATAGGTTGGTAACCTCAGTACTACTCTCCCCTGTATGGAAGAGCTGGCTGTGGGCTCTACGCCCATGAGTACTGTCACAGAGAAAGCTCAGCTCTAATTCTGATTATGAGCACATAAAGCCTAACAGCCTCCAGACATGTCTACTGCACAGTGCTTTTCTAAGCGAGGTCTGTGGAGCTCCACACAAAAAATCAGCTCTAGTGGTTATGTGAATGGTATTCTTGAGCTCTACTCCAGATTTTCTCGATCTGAATCTCCAGGCATAAGGCCTTGGAATCTTCACTATTTACTAATGCAGTAGCTTTACCTGATGCAAAATAAAGTCTGAGAAATAGTGTTAACAGCTAAACAATGGTGATCATGGGTACTTTGTATCATCTTAAATGCAAATCCAAATACTACATAGTCATCTTGATAATCCTGGAGGTAAACACATATTTCAAGGTATACAAATTCTTTTAGATTATCAAAACAATATCAAAATTTTAGAAATCTTCATAAAGAACATATGCACAGAAAGAGCATTTAATCCATATAACTCTCATGAGGCATTTTCAACTTTAAGAGATTTATAATTACTAGGGCTGCGATGGTTGTGGGGATCACATAAATGATGGTTGTGGGGATCACATCCAGGACTTTTGACTCTACGGTATTCTGGTGAGCAAAATCATGGTCCCCAAAGACATCCAGGTCCTAATCCTGGGAACCTTTGAATGTTACCTCTGAAAAGTTTGATATCCTGGATTATCCAGGTGGGCCCCAAAGGTAAACACAAGTGTCCTTATCAGAGGGAGACAGAGAATTGACTACAGAGAAGAAGATGGGAATGCGAGGACTGAAACAAGAGGCTACACTTCTGGCTTTGAAAATGGAGGAGCAGACCACAAGCCAAGGCATGCAAGAAATACAGTTTTAGATCCCAAAACATACGAGGAATTAGAGTCTCCCCTAGAGTCTACAGAGAGAGCATGGTCCCATCTACACCTTTATTTTGGCCAGTTGAAACTAATCTTTGATTTCTGACCTCTAGAAATGCAAAGAGATAAACTTGTGTTAAGTAACCAAGTTTGGGATAATATTTTACAGCAGCTCTAAGAAACTAATGTAGGTACTCCCTGAGTCCATGGTAAGATTGTATTTCTCTATCTCATATTAAAGTTAGGGTGACTGTGTGATTGTCTCTGGTCAATAAAATGTAAGCAGAAGAGATATGTGTTGGAGCTGAGTAGCAGCTTTAAGAGTCAGTGCATAATCCATCACATTCCATTTTCCCTGATATGGGGCTCACAGAAGCATATGTCAAGAGGGAGCTTGCATCACCCTTGGTTCCTGAGTGACAATGATGACTAGAGCCCCTGGCAACCTATATAGCAGAAAGGAGAAGTCCACCTTTGTTGTATGAAGCCTATGAGATTTGGTGATTGATCATTACTGAAACATAACTAGCCTATTCTGAGAAACACAGATTATAAAATTAGTGCTCATTCCACAAAACCAAGATGGCGCCTACGAGTGCATAGGACTATTCTCCTAGTTTCCCATCAAATCTCTAATATTTCAAGGTGATGTTTAACTGAACCTCCCATATCCTTAACACTATGGAATTATTGACTGAATGGTGGAGGTTAGTAGCCTAAGAAAAATTTAAACTGAACCCCAACTTCCTTCTTACACCTCCAGGTCCCACCATTCACTTTTCACTACAGGATGGCCTTTGTTTGCCACCTTCATAGAAATCCATCTCCTTCCCTGTACAATAGGCGTGAGGGATGCCAGTGTTCCCACAGTGTCATTACACGAGAGGGAGGTCCAAAGCATCCAGATTTCAGTATCAGAGTCACATTCACTATTCAATTATAGACTGGTACATATGGACTACCCCTTGACCTTCGCCCACACAGCACCTGTTATCATTATTACCTGCTTGTTTCCCTTACCCTGAGTAGATTTGCTTTTGGAACATCCCAAAAAGGCTATCCTGGCACTCCTGTGTTTCCTCTAACCCTCACTTCCAGCCCTGGGCATGGTAGATTAGCACTTATAGTACTCTGGTTTTCTTTAGTGGAATTAAGCAGGTAATATTCTGAAGATGAGACTGCTCAGCTAACCTGCAAATATAGTGTGACCCAGACCACCAGTGACAGGCACCATCTCTAAAATGTACTTGCCTGCCACACTGGGCTATATTACTCTTACAGAGGCCTGGACTGTGCCATGTGATGTGAACATCTGGCCTTAGGAGGCCAAGGAAAATGTCAGAAACAAGATGCAACACGTTAGCAAAACCTTGCTTGAATTGAAGTCCCACATTTACTGGTGCAGAGATCTGCTAAAAAGATATTATTGGAAATATCTTAAGGTAGTTTGTGGGTCTGTGAGTAATTGCTATCTGCACATTTCAAATTCTTTACAGTTTTCTGTTAGACATATCTTCATGAGGCTATAAATAGTAAAATGTCGTTCACTGTATAATACAGTCTCTCTGCTTTTACAACTCATCATGAACTTCTATGTAATTTATTTTTTATTGAAGAATTCCAATTAATGGCTTCCTGGTGATTTTAAAGCCTCAAATTATCAGTCTCTGAAAACAAAGCAGAGAACATAATTATCATAAACTGAGAATTTTCCATTTTGAAGCTTATCTGTTTGTGCTAAGTATCTTGTCTGTAAGTAATTAGTGCCTTTTTTTTTTTTCAGTAAAAATAATGACCATTCTATGCTACACATCCGAATTTTGTTAACTGCTAGATGTACTATATATATTATATTTGAAAATGGACCACCTTGGACTAGTTTTAAAGTATTTCATCAAATGATAATAGCAACAACAAAATACATCTGTTTGTCAGAATAAATTATGTGGCATGTATTTAAAAACCTATTATATTCTTTTGCTTTCTTTCTAAGAATAAAAGCCTCACAAAATATGTACCTGCCATTTATTACCAGGGCTGCATAACAAGACAAGGCCCATTTTATCTTCCATTTATAATTCCTAACTGCTAATCAAATTGATCAGCCAATAGCTTGGTTGTAGAGGGTCTTTCATACAATCATTTCAAAATGTTTTACTAGAGATAAAACAAAATTCAATGAAATTAAACCAATTTGAATGACAATATGAGCTAAACATGCCTTCAAGTATTCTGAGAACGCAAGTTTCTCTGATTTAAAAAATGGGCTGGCTGTCGGGGGTGGGAGGGGGCAGATTCTACTGATGAAACAGAAATGGCCACATCTGAAGAGAAACTTGGTTGGTCAGATTAAATATCATCCCAGGTGGTTTTTCCCCACCCTGAGCTAGGAAACTGACTTGACCCAATGGTGGATTAGTTGTCTTCTTCTTAAAAAGAAAGAATTTTTTTTCAATTTATTAAATTAACACATCTTAAAAAAACTTGAAAAATATAGACATATATGATGCAAAGTGTCCTTTATCCACTTTACATATGTAATGTGTTCATTTTCCCACTTTTAGTATTTTACATGCCTATTCAGTGAAAAAAGAAACACACAACACTCTCACACATACAGAGATTTCTAAAAAGGATGAATATGTACAGCTGTATCTTTCTTGTTACCCAATATTATGAGTGTTTTCACAATATTCTTTCAAATCTGATTTTAAATAGCTGAATATTTTATAATAGTGCTATACATGTCATAACTTAATTATTCCCTTATGTTGAACATTCATGTCATTTCTAAACTTTTTCAATTGACAAATAACGATTCAACAAACATGTCTATACATAATTTTTTAAGTAAATCTCCTATTGTGTTTTTTAGGATAAAAGCTTTAAGACTATTGTCAAGACATGTGAATGAAAATTTTAAAGCTCTTTATTCAAGTTAAAAATGTGCTATATGGAAAAACTGGCAGTTCATATCTGCATATCACTGAGCAAACTCTTTTGGCCACATTATGACCACAGTGGGTAAATCTAACACCATTGCTTAAGTTGATGCTGACTTAATAATAAAACATGCAATTTTGTTATTTTTATTTGCATACTTTATTTGATAAGGTGAAATACACTTAACATACTTATTTTCCTTATATATCTATACATCAGTATCCACATCCATATTTATATTTACTTTCTCATACACTGAAAGGGGATAAGGATTTTTTCTCGACCACTTACAGAAGTGTATAGTAAGAATGCCTTTTGTCTTGCATAATTATCACAAAAATTTTACCTCAGTATGTCATTTCCCTTTTAATTTGTTTGTTTTTGACATATAAATATTTTTGACTTCTGTAATTGTTTTTATACTTACAAAGTCCTTTCCCATTAAAGATATGAAAAAAATCTATTTGTTTTTTATTGACTTTGTATTTTTTCTTTAAACTATTAATAAATTGTTTTAGTGCAAGGAGAGAGGTGATGTCCTAAGTTTCTATTTGTAGATTGTAAAGTGACTCTCCCAATACCATTTATTGATCAACCATTTCCTTCTCCAGGGATTTTTGATATTATAATGATCACATCTAACACTCTCATACATTGGAATCTGGCTCACAGCTGTCTACTGAACTTATCTATTAGTCACTATTGTGATTGTTTTAGTTTGGTTGCTTTCACTGTCAAATAGAGAATTCAAATCTCTTTACTCTTCCTTTAAAAATATATTGTATATTTTTTACTGTTTTTTTATTTCCCAAGTAAATTACATAATCATTTTGTTGCATTAAATAAAATAATTGCCTTTTTGAAACTGCACTAAATTAGTAGAAATAATTTTTAAAAATTGACATTTTTATAATAATCAGCCTTCCCATCTGTGTGCGTTATATCTTTACATTAATTGCTTAATGACTCAGTAAAGTTTTATGATTTATTAATATATTCCCCCCCCCCCCCGCGCTTTATCCTGTTTCCTGCTGAATTCCCAGTGTTTAGAAAATGCCTAGTCCATACCAGAAATTCCTTTCCCTGTTCTGGTTTAACCAGAACAGGGAAATGAACCCAAATAACATATGGCTGTGAAAAGCAGCAAGGTTTCTGTCCAGCAGGGGGAGATGGCTAGAGATGCAGAGAGCCTCTTAAAGATCCAATACACAAAATTCCATTTGCAGCCACTTACCCTGGACTCGGGCTGAGGGAGGGCAGAGTGGACTAGAGACCCATGAGGAGAGTCTGGGGCTGGTGGCTCTGGGGAGAGAATGGAATGGTCAGCCACCAGAATCACTGTGTTGAGTCATTCTCCATACTGCAGAGCATTCCCCTCCAAGTGGCAACAGCCCAAGGGGAAGCAATAGCTCTGTCCTCAGAAATTACTCTGCCCTACTCTGTAGCACTTCAGCCCTGCCGCTGAGGAGTACAGTTGGAAGACTTTAAGCCTAACAATAAGCCTGCAGACAGAGGCAGATCTCTGAAAGCTCTGAGACTTTAGCTGACCCTCTTGCATGACTAGTGCTCATAAAAACCAGCCTTGGTGTGCAGCGTGGTTCTCTCTGCACACAAACAGACCCAGCAGAGAGAAGCACAAGCTGTGAATCACTAATAGCTCCAAACAGGTTGCCCAGGGCCAGTCACAAGCACAGTTAGACATAGGCCTACACCAGACTCTTTGAAGATCTACCTAATACATAGAAACAAACACAAAGATGCAGCCAAAATGGGAAGACAAAGAAACAGGCCCAAAATGAAAGAACAACAGAATTCTCAGGAACAGCTAGATGAAATGGAGGGAAGCAATTTATCATAGAGAGTTTAGAGTAATGATTATAAGGATATTCAACACCATGAAAAAGACATTGAAACCATTTAAAGGACCAGTCAGATATAAAAATGCAATACTGAAACAAATAATTAACTGGAAGGAATAAACAGTAGTTTAACACCAAAGCAGAGCAGGAGAAAGAAAAAAAGAATTAAAAACACGAGAAGAGCTTAAGAAACCTCTGAGAGAACAGAAAACATAACAACATCTGCGTCATGGGAATACCAGAAGGAAAAGAGAGTGAGCAAGAGATGGAGAACCTGTTTGAAGAAATAATAACCAAAAACCTCCCTAATCTGATGAGGGAAAAAGTTATACAAATCTGGGAAGCTCAGAGAGGCCTACACCAGGACACATCATAATTAAAATGGCAAGGCTTAAAAATAAGCAGAGAATCCTAAAAGTTTCAAGAGTTAAGCAGGTAGTTACATACAAGGGAGCACCAATTAGACTGTCATCTGATTTATCAACAGACACATTTCAGGCTAGAAGGGAGTGGCATGAAATATTCAAGATGATTAAAAGCAAGGGCCTACAACCAAGGCTACTTTACGCAGCTAGGCTATCATTTAAAATTGAAGGAGAAATAAGGAGCTTCCCAGATAAGAAAAAGCTAAAGGAGTTTAGCTTTTTTTTTTTTGGTTAACACCAAACCAGTACCACAGCAAATGTTAAAGGGCTTGCTATAACAATAAGAAGTTAAAAAAAAAGGAAGAAAAAAAAAACAGGAAAATAGTCTAACCATAAAATGGCACTAAGTACAAATCTATCAATAAGCACCTTATGTAAATGGCTTAAATGCTCCAACCAAAAGACATAGGGTAGCTGAATGGATAAGTAAACAAAACCCATATATATGTTGCCTCCAAGAGACCCACCTCAGATGGAAAAATACACACCGACTAAAAGTAAAGGGTTGGAAAAAGATATTTCATGCAAATGTAAAGGGAACAAAACATGGGGTACAGTTCTTACACACAACAAAATAGACTTTAAAATGAAGGCTATAGTAAGAGACACTACATAATGATAAAGGGAACAGTCCAACAAGAGGATATAACCCTAGCAAACATTTATGCACCCAACATAAGAGTACCTAAATATGTAAAGCAAATATTGGACATAAAGGAAGATATCAACAGAAATACAGTCATAGCTGATTTTAACACTCCTTTGATGTCAATGGATAGATCTTCTAGGCAGAAAATCAACAAGACAGTGTCCTTAAATGACATACTAGATCAAAAGGATTTAATCTATATCTTCAGAGCATTTCACCCAAAGCAGAATATACATACTTTTCAAGATGACATGAAATGTTTTCTAGGATACACTACATGTTAAGACACAAAACAAGTCTCAATAAATTTAAGAAGATTGAAATCATTAAGACTCTTCTTTGACCACAATGCTATGAAACTAAAAATCAATCACAAGAAGAAAACTAGGGGAGGGCTGTAGGGGGTGGGCTGGGATGGCAGGAAAGGACAAAAAACTGTACTTGAACAGCAATTTCAAAAAAAAGAAGAGAACTAAAAAGCACACTAAGATATGGAAGCTAAATAACATGTTATTAAACAATGAATAGGTCATCAATGAGGTCAAGGACAAAATCAAAGTAAGAGGGAAATTCATAGTCTAAAAAAACAAGAAGAAGCTCAAATAAACAATCTAACTTCACACTTAAAGGAACTTGAAAAGGAACAACAAACAAAGTCCAAAGTGAGTACAAAGAAGGAAATAATAAAGATCAGAGCAGAAATAAATGAAACAGTCTTAAAAAATGATGCAAACGATCAATGAATCCAAGAGCTGGTTCTTTGAAAAGATAAATACGATTAACAAACCTTTAACCAGATGCATCAAGAAAAACTGAGAGAGGACCCAAATAAATAAAATCAGAAATGAAAGAGGAGAAATAACTGACACCACAAAGATGCAAAGGATTGTAAGAAAATGCTAAGAACAACTATGTGCCAACAAACTGGAAAACATGAATGAAATGGATAAATACCTAGAAAATACAACCTCTCTAAGCTAAATCAGGAAGAATCAGAGAATCTGAATAGGCAGACTACACCTAGTGAAACTGAAGCAGTAATTAAAAGAAGAAGAAAAAAAAAAAAAAAACAACTCCCAACACACAAAAGACCTGGACCTGATGGCTTCACAGGTGAATTTTACCAAACATTGCAGGAAGAACTAACACCTCTCCTTCTCAAGTTATTTCAAAAAAATGCAAGAGGAGGGAAGGCTCTTAAGCTCATTTTACAAGTCCAACATTTTCTAATTCCAAAACCAGATAAAGACACCAGAAAAAAGAAAATCATAGGCCAATATCCTTGATGAACATAGATGTAAAAATCCTCAACAAAATATTAGCAAACCAAATACAGCAATGCATCAAAAAAGATTATACAAGGTGATCCAGTTGGATTTATTTCAGGAATGCAAGGTTGATGCATCACTTGTAAATCAATAAATATGATTCCCCACATAGAAAGAACAAATACTAAAAATCACGTGATCATATGAATAGATGCAGAAAAAGCATTTGATAAACTCCAGCACCCATTTATGATAAAAACTCTCAGCAAAGTGTGAATAAAGGGAAAAAACATATTAAAGGCCATATATGACAAACCCACTACCATCATCATACTCAATAGGTAAAAACTACAAGCATTCCTCTTAAGATAAGAAACAAGGCAGAATGTCCACTTTCACCTCTGTTATGCAACATAGTACTGAAAGTCCTAGCCACAGCAAACAGACAAGGAAGAAGAAATAAAAGTCATCCAAATTGGAAAGGAAAAAGTAAAAGTGTCATTATTCACCAATGATATGATACAGTATATAGAGAATCCCAAGATTCCATCAAGAAATTACTAGAACTGATAAATGAATTCAGCAAAGTAGCAGGATACAAAATTAACATCCAGAAATAAGTTGCCTTTTTACATGCCAATACAGAACTAACAGAAAGAGAAATTAAGAAAAGAGTTCCATTCGCAATTGCTACAAGAAGAATAAAATACGTAGGAATAAACCTAACCAAGGATGTAAAAAACCTGTACTCAGAAAATTGTAAGACCCTGGAGAAAGAAACTGAAGAAGATACAATTAAGAAGAAGCACATACTGTGTTCATGGATAGGAAGAATTAATATCAATAAAGTGTCCATACTACCCAAAGCAATCTATAGATTCACTCAATTCCTATCAAGATTCCAGTGATGTATTTCACAGAACTAGAACAAATACTTCAAACATTTACATGGAACCAGAAAAGGCCCCACATAGCAACAGTAATCCTGAGAAAGAAGAATAAGGTGGAGGAATCATGCTACCTAATATCGAACTATACTGCAAGGCAATAGTAATCAAAATAGCATGGTACTGGCATAAAAACAGACACATAGATCAATTGAACAGAATAGAGAGCCTAAAAATAAGCCCACACTTTTATAGTCAATTAATATTCAACAGAGGAAGCAAGCACATACAATAGGCTAAAAATAGTTTATTTAATAAATGGTGTTGGGAAAATTTGACAGATGCATGCAAAAATTAAACTAGACCACCTTTTTACACCACACACAAGAATAAATTCAAAATGGATTAAAGACTTAAATGTTAGACCCAAAACCATAAAAGTCCTAGAAAAAAACATAGGCCGCTAAATTTTAGACACTGCTCATAGCAATATTTTATCTGATATATCTCCCCAGGCAAGGGAAGCAAAAGAGAAAATAAACAAATGATACTACATCAAACTAAAAAGTTTCTGCACAGCACAGAAAATCACCAAAAAAAAAATAAAATAAAAACACAACCCACAGAACGGGAAAATACATCTGATAAGGGGTTAATTTCCATAATTCATAAAGAACTTACAAAACTCAACACTATAAAAATCAAACAACCCAATTATAAAATAGGCAAGTGAATAGACACTTCTCCAAGGAGGACATACAGATGGTAAATAGACATATGAAAATATGCATAACATGGCAAATCAGAGAAATGCAAATTAAAACCACAAGAGATATCTCACACCTGTCAGAATGGCTATCATCAATAAATTAACAAACAAGTGGTGGAAAAAAGGGAACTCTTTTGAACTGTTGGTGGGAATGCAGACTGGTGCAGACACTGTGGAAAGCAGTATGGAGATACCTCAAAAATGAAAAATGGATTTGCCTTTTGAACCAGTGATCCCACTTCTGGGAATATATCCGAAGGAACCCAAAACAATAATTGAAAAGAACATTAGGACCCCTATATTCGTTGCAGAGTTATTTACAATTGCCAAGATACATAAGCAGCCCAAGTGTCCATTAGTGGATTAGTGGATAAAACAACTATGGGACATTTACAAGATAGAATTCTACTGAGCTGTGAAAAAGAAGAAAATTTTACTCATTGAGACAATATGGATGGGCCTGGAGAATATTATGCTAAATAAAATAAGTCAGTCAGAGGAAGAAATACCATAAGATTTCACTTCTATGGAATCTAATGAACAAACTAAAGTAACAAGCAAAACAGAGACAGACTCATAGACAGAGAGCAGGATGACAGTGAAGGAGGTGCGATGATAAGGGGTGGAGGGTCTGAGCAAAAAGGAGAAAGGACTCATGGACATGGATAACAGTGTGGTGATTGTGGGGTGAAAGTGCTATAAGGGGACTGACTAAATGATAATGGAAAAAATACAATAAAATCATTTAAAAATAAAAAATTATCCAAATAACTCATTCTCTTCCAAAAAAAAGTTCACTACTTGGCCTAAAATTATTTGAATATTCTTAGATATTTGAGGCCAAGGGCCCTGCTGGATAATAGTTTCCATTTTTCACTTCACTGTTCATACAGACCCAGCCAAGGGTGCGTTTAAAAAGTGCGTTTAAAAAGCCAAGGACTAACTTTAGCCACTGGTCCTGCTTTCAATAAAGACTTATTTTAATAGAAACACTGCATTTCTCTTCCAAGTCCCCACCTTTTTTAGGCAGCTTGCCAGCTGAAGGCAAAAAGAGAATTCTAGCACATTGTCCCCAAATTCCAGGCAGATCACAAAAATAAACTGTCCCAGAATGTATTCCTTTTAAGAAAAATTGCTTATTCAAGGCTTGCTTTTCTTGTTTGCCTTCTTTCTTCCCTTTCCAAACACTTTTTCTTCTAACATCATGCTGTAAGGTTGCCATCTGTCTCAAACATACACATACACAAAAGGGAAATCCACTTACAATGAGTACTGGAAAGAAGAAAAGTCAGTTGGTTACAAGGGGGTTTCTGCCACATATGACTTTTCCAACCCAGTGGCCAAAACCTGAATTACCTCCCAGTCAGCAGTCTCCCAGTTTGGCTGTCAAGACAAGAGTCAAAATAAATGAGTAACTGTATTTTTTTTTAAATGATGTTTGCAGAACATTTCCAATGGAACACTTGATTTTGACAATCCTGTGGTACAGGCATGGTCAGGAATAAAGTTTATAAATAAGAAAACTGAAACCCAGAAAGGTGAATCACAACTGAAGATCACAGGTTGTTGAAAATTTCACAGTGTGTCTGAGGATCCCCTGCATCAGAATCACTGGAGATATTTGTTCAAATGTATCTTTTTACAGCATAAATTGGATCATATCATTCATCTGCTAAAAACTACCCAATAGTTGCCTATTCAGTTAGAAAGAAATCCACACTCAGGTTTCACACTCCTCACCACAGCCCACAGGATATGCCCCTGTCCACCTTCAGAACTCATAGGCTGCTGTTCTTCCCTGGTCCAATCTCTGCCCACCACACCCTTCTTTGCAGCCTTCATTCATGTGAAGGGTATTCCTGTCTTGGGCTTTTTGCATAAGCTGTTCCCTCTGCTTGCAACTTTCTTCCCTCAGGTCTCTAAATATGACATTCTTCCTCCATATTTGAGTCTTCAAAATGTCATCTCTGTCCAGACTAGCAACTGTAGTTCCCACACAGCCATGTATCCATTTATTCTATATTAATTTTCATCTTATTTGTCAATCTTTAAATTTAACTTGTTTACTTATGATGTGTTTATTAGTTACTTCTCATGCTCCCACAAATACATACATATCTGAATCACAGCCTCCTTAGGCAGTAATTTGTCTTAACATGACAGAAAATAGTGCAAAGCCTGGAAAACACTTAAAAAAATTATTGTTGATGAGGAAGGAAGATGGCGGCATGGTAAGAGGAAGCACATTCCTCTTCCCTCTATACACAGGAGAAAAACCTGTCCGATTTACAGCAGAGCACAGCAAACAGACATCAGAAACACAGCATATTTGAAAACAGGAAATTGAACATTGCAGCGAACATTGAAAAACGAGACAGTAAGGAGAGTACTCCAGCAGCACGGAGACGTGGCTGAGGGCTGAGATCCCCGGCCAGCACTGGCCATAAGACTCTAGGGAGGGAGGGAGCTGGGTCAACCGCTCCCTGCTCAGCCAGACAAGGTTTCAGCAGCACTGGGATAAACCTGGTTGCTTGAAATCTCACAGAGAGGAGTTAAGATCTCATAGCCCAGGGAGGACTACACGTTGGAGCTCGCGTGACTGTCTGCGCCCACACGCCATTGGGAAGAGCTGTGTGGGGACCCATTAGGGCCAGCGTGCCACTGGGGGACCTGCACTGAGGTCTCTCGGCACCCACGTGCCATCGGGGACCTGCGAGGATAGCTGGGAGATCCTAGGCACCTGCATGCAACCTGCGTGAGGGGGGATATTCGTGCACGCACAACAGTCAGCACCCATGCATGGAAGGCTGGGAGATCATCAGTGCCTGCACATGACCATGGTAGGCATACGCCACCTAGAGGAGATGGCTGAGGCCCTGTGCAGAGAGGCCCTGGGCTAGCTCTGAGGACAGTAGCGCAAAGATAACTGAGTGCTGAACAGGGAGAAAAGCGATACCATTACCCCTTGACCACTACAGTCAGCAAGGCCAGAAAAACTGGCTTGACAAGATTGATAACAGCAAGAGTTGGTGGGTTTTTTTTATTTTTTAATTTTTAATTATTTTTTCATTATTTTTATCTTTTATACTCTTCAACTCCTTTTGCTTCTCCTTACTTCTTTCTTGTTTTATTCCTTCTTCCTTTCTTTCCAATCTTATCTTGTCTTCCTTTCTCTTTTCCTTTTCTCTTTCTTTATGCTTTTCTTTCTTCTCTTTTCATTTTTTTCTTCTTTTCTTTGTTTTCTCCCTCTTTTCTCTTTTTAAAGACCTATGACTGAGACAAAAACAAAACAAACAAAAAAAAAACCCTGAAACTGTGGAAAACCAGAGTTGGTCCCAAAAAGGGGGCATTTCAACAGCTGAGACAGTGGAAGCCGTGAACACCAGGATACTCAAAGGAGACAGCACTATGGAATCTCACAGGTATTCCGCCACAGAAGTCTACACCATAAACCCAGGGAACCAGAACAAATCAATTTAAGAGACAGAGCCTAACAAGAACAGCCTCACAAACAACGGGAAGACAAAGAAACAATCCCCAAATGAAAGAAAAGGAGGAAGCCCCAGAAAGAATGCTAAATGAAATGGAGGCAACTCAACTACCAGATTTTGAGTTCAAAGCAATGGTTGTCAGGAAGCTCCAAGAGCTCTCAATGAGCTACCAGAAACTACAGGGAAGCTACGATGAACTCACTGCAAACTATATCAACATGAAAAAGGAAATAGAAACTATCAACAAGGGCAAGAGGAAATGAAAAATACAATTTCTGAACTGAAGAACATAGTGGAAGGAATGAAAAGCAGAATTGATGAAGCAGAGGATCGTATCAGCGAGTTGGAGGACCAAGTAGAAAAAAAACATCCACAAAGAGCAAGAAAAGGAAAAGAGGCTCAGAAAAAATGAAGAAGGATTAAGACAAATGCAAGACAATATGAAACATAATAATAACCGAATAATAGGGATACCAGAGGGAGAAGAAGAGCAAGGGATAGAAAACCTATTTGAAAAAGTAATGATGGAAAACTTCCCTAATTTGCTGAGAGAAAAAGTCACACAAATCCAGGAAACACAGGGAGTACCAATCAAGAGGAACTCAAAGAGACCCACTTCAAGACACCTCATAATTAAAATGGCAAAATTCCAAGACAAAGAGAGAATCTTAAAGGCAGCAAGGGAGAAAAAGGAAGTAACATACAACGGAGCCCCAATAAGGTTAGCAGCTGACTTCTCAATGGAAACGCTCCAAGCCAGAAGAGAATGGCAAGAAATATTCCAAGTAATGAGAACCAAAGGCCTGCAACCAAGACTACTTTACCCAGCAAGGCTTTCAATCAAGATAGAAGGCCAAATAAGGAGCTTCCCAGACAAAAGAAGTCTCAAAGAATACACCTCTACCAAACCAGTTCTGCAAGAGATGCTAAAGGGCCTGCCTCAAGGAAAGGAAGGAAAAGAGAGACAGAGGGAGAGGAACACAGGTACAAAAATGGCAATGAATCAGTACTGATCAATAATGACCTTAAATGTAAATGGATTAAATGCTCCAATCAAAAGGCATAGAGTAACTGAATGGATAAGAAAGCATGAACCACACATATGCTGCCTACAAGAGATCCACCTCAGGACAATAGACTTACACAGACTCAAAGTGAAGGGTTGGAAACAAATTTTCCAAGCAAATGGACAGGAAAAAAAAGCCGGGGTAGCAATACTCATATCAGACAAAATAGACTTCAAAAGAGGGGCCATAAAGAGAGACCCAGAAGGTCACTTCATAATACTCAAGGGAAGAATCCACCAAGAAGACATAAACATTGTAAATATATATGCACTCAACATAGGAGCACCTAAATACATCAAGAAAATCTTTGAGGACTTCAGGAAAGACATAGACAGCAACAAAATTATAGTAGGGGATTTTAACACCCCACTGTCAAAAATGGACAGATCTTCTAAACAAAATATCAACAAAGATATTGTGGCACTGAACAACACTCTAGATGAAATGGACTTAACTGATACATAGAGAGGCCTTCATCCCAAATAAACTAAATACACATTCTTTTCAAATGCACATGGAACATTCTCAAAGATAGACCACATGATAGGACACCAAACTAGCCTCAACAAATTCAAGAAAATTGATATCATACCAAGCATTTTCTCTGACCACAAGGGACTGAAACTAGAAACCAACCCCAAGGGGAAAAACCCAAAACACTCAAAATCATGGAGATTGAATAGCATGCTATTAAATAATGAGTGGGTCAAGAATGAAATTAGGGAAGAAATCAAAAAGTTTCTGGAAACAAATGAAAATGAACTCACAAGAACCCAAAACTTATGGGACACAGCAAAGGCAGTCCTCAGAGGGAAGTTCATAGTGATACAGGCCTACCTAAAAAAAGACAGAAACATTTTAAACAATCAAGTTAACCCTATGCCTACAAGAACTTGAGGAACAACAACAAAGACAGCCCAGAGCAACTACAAGGAAGGAAATAACCAAGATCAGAGCAGAATTAAATGACAGAGACTAAAAGCACAATTCTAAGGATCAATGAATCCAGGAGCTGGTTCTTTGAAAAGACAGACAAAATCGACAAGCTTTTAAGCAGGCTCATCAAGAAAAAAAGAGAAATGACCCAAATAAACACAATCAGAAATGAAAGAGGAGAGATTGCAACTGATACCACAGAAATACAAAGGATTGTAAGAAATTACTATGAAGAACTATACGTCAAGAAATTTGAAAACCTAGGTGAAATGGACATTTTTCTAGAAAAATATAATCTTCCAAAACTCCATGAAGAAGCAGAATGCCTGAACAGACTAATAACAGCAGATGAAATTGAAGCAGTAATCAAAAAAACTCCTGACACACAAAAGCGCTGGACAAGATAGTTTCACAGGAGAATTCTACAAAGCATTAAAGAAGAGCTAATCCCTATCCTTCGCAAACTATTCCAAAAAATCCAAAATGATGGAAGACTCCCAAACTCTTTTTATGAAGCCAGCATCATCCTAATCCCAAAACCAGATAAAGACACAACAAAGAAAGAAAACTTCAGGCCAATATCGCTGATGAATATAGACACTAAAATCCTCAACAAAATATTGGCAAACCGCATCCAACAATACATTAAAAAGATCATACACAATGATCAAGTGGGATTCATCCCAGGGATGCAAGGATGGTTCAACATTCGCAAATCAGTAGTATGTGATGTAATACATCACATAAACAAAGGCAAAGACAAAAATCACATGATCATATCCATAGATGTGGAAAAAGCATTTGATAAGGTACAGCACCCATTTATGATAAAAACACTCAGCAAAGTGGGAATAGAGGGAGCATTCCTCAACATAATAAAGGCCATATATGAGAGACCTATAACCAACATCATACTCAATGGGCAAAAACTAAAATCTTTTCCATTAAAATCAGGAACAAGACAAGGTTGTCCACTTTCACCACTTCTATTCAATATAGTATTAGAAGTCTTAGCCACAGTGATTAGACAAGAAAAGGAAATAAAAGGCATCCAAATCAGAAAGGAGGAAACAAAACTATCATTGTTCGCAGATGACATGATAGTGTACACAGAAAATCCTATAGACTCAGCCAAAAAGTTGCTCAACCTAATAAGTGAATTTGGCCAAACAGCAGGATACAAAGTCAATATCCAGAAATCAAAGGCATTTTTGTATACTAACAACAAAACAGCAGAAGCAGAAGTAAAAAAAAAAAAATCCCATTCGATATAGCAAAAACAAAAATAAAATACCTAGGAATAAAACTAACCAAGGAGGTAAAAGACCTGTATGCAGAAAACTACACAACACTGAATAAAGAAATCAAGGAAGACACAAACAAAGGGAAACATATACCATGTTCATGGATTGGAAGAATCAAAATCATCAAAATGTCCATACTATCCAAGACAATTTACAAATTCAATGCAATATCTATTAAAGTATCAATGGCATATTTCAGAGACATAGAACAAACACTTCAAAAATTTATATGGAACCATGAACAACCTCGAATAGCTGCAGCAATTTTGAGAAAGAAGAGCAAAGTAGAAGGGATCCCAATACCTGACACCAAACTGCATTACAAGGCCACCGTAATCAAAACAGCCTGGTACTGGCATAAAAACAGGCACATGGACCAGTGGAATAGAACAGAGAGCCCAGAAATAAACCCAAATCTCTATGGTCAATTAATATTCAACAAAGGGGGCAGCAACACAAAATGGAGTAAAAGTAGCCTCTTCAACAAGTGGTGTTGGGAGAACTGGACACTACGTGCAAAAAAAAAAAAGAAACACGAGCACCAACTTACACCATACACAAAAAATAAATTCAAGGTGGATAAAAGATTTAAATATAAGCCATGACACCATTAAAGTCCTAGAGGAGAACATAGGTAGGAAAATCTCAGATATTTCACGCAGCAACATTTTTACTGATATGTCCCCTAAAGCAAGGGACATAAAGGAAAGAATAAACAAATGGGATCTCATCAAAATAAAAAGCTTCTACATGGCTAAAGAAAACAGTATTAAAATAAAAAGAGAACCAACTGTATGGGAAAACATATTTGCCAATGATAACTCAGACAAGGGTTTAATCTCCAAAATATATAAAGAACTTACACGACTCCACTCTAAGAAGACAAGCAACCCAATTAAAAAATGGGCAAAGGACTTGAACAGCCACTTCTCCAAGGAGGACATACAGAGGATCCAGAGACACATGAAAAGATGCTCAATATCGCTAGCTATCAGAGAGATGCAAATTTTTTTTTTAAATTTTATTTTAATTGTTGTTCTTATACAGTCTTCTGTTTTCTACTCCCATCCCGTCCCTCCACCCCAGCCCTCCCCAGCTCCCTTCCATTTCCACCCCCCCCCCTAGCTTTTGTCCATATGTCTTTCATACTTGTTGCTCTAATCCCTTCCCCTTTTCCCTGGATATTCCTATCCCTCACCTCTCTTGTTCTCAATTTTAGTGTCTTTGGTTATATTATGCTTGTTTGTTTGTTTTTTGATTAGGTTCCTGTTAA
>PVKU01012409.1:0-35491 GCA_004027475.1 Anoura caudifer
TGCAACCACTATGGAAAGCAGTATGGAATTATCTAAGAAAACTAAAAATGGATCTACCTTATGAGCCAGCAATTCCACTGCTAGGATTATATCCTAAGAACCCTGAAACACCAATCCAAAAGAATCTATGCACTCCAATGTTCATAGCAGCACAATTTACAATAGCCAAGTGTTGGAAGCAACCAAAGTGCCCATCAGTAAATGAATGGATCAGGAAACTTTGGTACATTTACACAATGGAATTCTATACAGCAGAAAGAAAGAAGGAACTCCTACCCTTCGCGACAGCATGGATGGAGCTGGAGAGCATTATGCTAAGCAAAATAAGCCAGGCAGTGAAGGACAAATATCATATGATCTCACCTTTAACAGGAACCTAATCAACAGAACAAACAAACAAGCACAATATAACCAAAGACACTGAAATTGAGAAGGGGTTGATAGTCACCAGAGGGGACAGGGGAGGGAATTTCAGGGGTAAAGGAGAAGAGTTTGGAGCAACAAGCATAAAGGACACATGGACAAAACTAGCGGGGGTGGAAATGGGAGGGGGGAGGGGAGAGCTTGGGCGGTGGGCTGGAATGGGAGCAAAAGACAGAAAACTGTACAAGAACAACTAAAAGAAAAGAAAAGAAAAGAAAAGAAAAGAAAAGAAAAGAAAAGAAAAGAAAAGAAAAGAAAAGAAAAAGAAAATGTTCCATATGCATTTGAAAATAATGTGTATTTAGTTTCTTTGGGATGAAGGGCTCTATATATATCAGTTAAGTCCATTTCATCTAGAATGTTGTTCAATGCCACAATAGCTTTGTTGATATTTTTTTTTTGGAAGATATGTCCATTTTTGACAGTGGGGTGTTAAAATCCCCTACTATAATTGTGTTGCTGTCAATATCTTTGTTGAATTCCTCTAAGACTGTCTTTATGTATTTAGGTGCTCCTATGTTGGGTGCGTATATATTTATTATGTTCATGTTTTCTTGGTGGATACTTCCCTCGAGTATTATCAAGTGACCTTCTGTGTCTCTCTTTATGGCTCTTCTTTTGAAGCCTATTTTGTCTGATATGAGTATTGCTACTTTTTTTTTTCCTGTCCATTTGCTTGGAAAATTTGTTTTCAGCCCTTCACTTTGAGTCTGTGTAGGTCTTTTGTCCTGAGGTGGGTCTCTTGTAGGGCGCATATGTGTGGGTTATACTTTCTATTCATTTCTATTTCTTTCCATTCAGCTATTCTATGTCTTTTGATTGGAGCATTTAATCCATTTACGTTCAAGGTTATTATTGATAGGTACTTATTCATTGCCATTTTCATACCTGTGTTTCTCTCTCTCTCTTTCCTTACTTTTCTTAAAGCAGTCCCTTTAGTATCTCTTGCAGAATTGTTTTGGTAGAAGTGTATTCTTTTAGACTTCTTTTGTCTGGGAAGCTCTTTATTTGGCCTTCTATCTTGATTGAAAGCCTTGCTGGGTAAAGTAGTCTTCATTGCAGGCCTTTGGTTCTCATTACTTAGAATATTTCTTTCCATTCTCTTCTGACTTGGAGTGTTTCCATTAAGAAGTCAGCTGCTAACATAATTGGGGCTCCCTTGTATGTTACTTCCTTTTTCTCCCTTGCTGCCTTTAAGATTCTCTCTTTGCCTAGGAATTTTGCCATTTTAATTATGATGTGTCTTGAAGTGGGCCTCTTTGGTTTCCTCTTGATTGGGACTCTCTCTGTTTCCTGGATTTGTGTGACTTTTTCTTTCATTAAATTAGGGAAGTTTTCCATCATTACTTTTTCAAATAGGTTTTCTATCCCTTGCTCTTGTTCTTCTCCTTCTTGTATCTCTATTATATAGATATTAATATGTTTCATATTGTCTTGCATTTCTCTTAATCCCTCTTCATGTCTTCTGAGCCTCTTTTCCTTTTCTTGCCCTTTTTGGGTGTTGTTTTCTACTTTGTCCTCCAACTCGCTGATCCAATCTTCTCCTTCATCAATTCTGCTTTTCATTCCTTCAACTGTGTTCTTCAGTTCAGTAATTGTATTCTCCATTTCCTCTTGGCCCTTGTTGATAGTTCCTTTTTCCTTTTTCATGTTGATATAGTTTGCAGTGAGTTCATTGTAGCTTCCCTGTAGTTTCTCGTAGTTCATTAAGAGCTCATTGATCTTGTTGACAACCCTTGCTTTAAACTCAATATCTGATAGTTGAGTTGCCTCTGTTTCATTTAGCATTCTTTCTGGGGCTTCCTCTTTTTCTTTCATTTGGGGATTGTTTCTTTGTCTTCCCATTGTTTGTGAGGCTCTTCTTGTTAGCCTCAGGTTCTTAAATTGATCTGTTCTGGCTCCCTGGGCTTATGATGTGATCTTCTGTGGTAAAATACCTGTGAGATTCAGTGGTGTAGTCTCCTTTGGGTATCCTGGTGATCACAGCTTCCACTGTCTCAGCTGTTGGAATGGCCCCTCTTTGAGACCAACTCTGATTTTTTCACAGTTCCAGGTTTTGTTTTGTTTTGTTTTGTTTGTCTCACTCATTGGTATTTTAAAAGAGAAAAGTGAAAAACAACGAAAAAGAGAAAAAGAGGAAGGAGGGAGAGATAAATTGGAAAGTAAGGGAGAAAGAATAAAACAAGAAAGAAGTAAAGAGAAGCAAAAGGAATTGAAGGGTAAAAAAGAAAAAAATAATAAAAAATAATAATTAAAAAAAAAAACAACACCAAAAAAAAAAAAAAAAAAACTCTTGCTATTTTCAAACTTGCCAAGCCGGTTTTTCTCATCTTGTTCTCTGCAGTGGGTTGAGAGGCAATGGTATCTCTCTTCTACCTGTTCAGCACTCCTGTTCAGTAGCTTTGGGCTACTCTCCCAGGGCTAGCCCAGTGCCTCTCCATGCAGGGCCTCAGGGCATGGGCTCTGGTCCTGCTGCTGAGTGTGTGCTTTCCTCGAGTTTATAGGTGTCAGCTTGGGACTCCCAGGGATCGAGCACTCCCCACGGTTTACAGGTGTGAGCTCTGGGTCTCCTATGGGGCACGCACACCATCCTTGGTTTACAGGTGCAGGTTCTGGGTTTCCTACACAGTGTGTGTGCTTCTGGATTTTACGAGTGTGGGCTCCTCGGGTTTTCTGCATTTTGTGCACTTACCCTGGGTTCATGGGGGTGATCTCCAGGTTTCCCACGGATTGTGCGCACTCCCCAGGTTTACAGGTGTGATCTCCATTTCTTCTATGGAATGAACACTCTGCCCAAGTTTCGGAGTTGGGTTCCAGGTTTCTGCAGTGCGCATGCTCACCCTAAGTTCTCAGGCGTGAGCTCTAGGTTTCCCACAAATCTTGCGCACTCCCTGGGTTCACATGTATGGGCTCTGGTTCTCCCACGGATCACTCCCATTCCCCGGGTTCCTGGAGTGGGCTATGGGTCTTCCAGAAACCCCCCCTCCTCTGGTTGTGGGCACCTCTGGTCACACAGGCTCTGGTGTGCACTCCACCTAGGGCTATGCATGGGTGCTCACAGCCCTAGTGTGTTTGCCACTCAGACCTTAACTTCTCTCTCTGTGACTTCAAGCAACCAGGTCTCTCCCATTGCTGCTTAACCCTTGTTTAGCCGAAGAGCACTTGCAGTTGACCTGGCTCGCTCCCTAGAGTCCTGTGGCAGACCCAGCAAGCACTGGGCCCGGGGCTTCAGCTGCCCTGGTCTCAGCACTGATCCCTAGGCTCTTATTGTCCTGAAGAATTCTCCTTACTGCCTGGTTTTTCAATGTCCACTACAGATTTTAATCTCCTATTTTCATATATGCTGTGGTACTGTTGGCTGTCTGCTCTGTTCTTCTGTAAATTGGCTAGGTTTTTCTCCCATGTGTAGGGGGAAGTGGAATCTGCCTCCTTCTACCGAGCTGCCATCTTCCTTCAGCACCTCTCTTTTTTATTTGTCAGTTGGGAGGGGTTAATTTGGAGTTGTAGGAAAGGGAGCCCTGCTGGTATGCTGCCTTTATCACACAAGGAGTTTTCTGACAGGTCAAGTTTAGAAAAGAGTATGTCTAGAAACAATGGATCTGGAAGATGATTTTTTAAAAAATGATTAATGCGTCTTGATTTTTGGAAGGGCTTTGTATACTTCTAGGGGTTTGAGGACCAATAAGTTGCACTATATTAATAAGTGAATGGCCAGCCAAGACCTCAGCCCAACCCCACTAGTGGACTCCCAAAAAGCAGCTTCTTGGTACATGACTATTCTCTGCTAAGAATCTTGCACACATGACATTGTTTAATTGATGGAAGAACTCCACACTGTAGACTTATGCTTAGTATGCAAAGAGAGTAATTTATCAGGGTTGCAGAAATTATTGAGTGCCTAAGCCAAATTTTGAATTCATTCTGTCTCAGACTTTTTTTTCTAAATTCTTTATAAGGCTGGTGTTAACTAGAAGAAATCCAATTCACTTCAAATAATTTTTCTCTTATTTTTCTTTTTTTAAAACTTTTATGATATTATTACTTTTTAAAAAAATCATGGGGACAAGAAGGAGGTCAACTTAAATGTATCTGTAATTAGTGGACTATGAAGAGGAATTTTTTTTTAATAAAGAGGACATTTTATAACCACCATATACCTCTAGCCACAGATCACTCTCTGAACAATGTCAGTACAAAGGAGGGCAAAGTCATACCCTGAATTTGAAAGCATACAGAGCTATGGCCCTCTAATCAGACTTTTCTAAACCATAAGTTTGTGACTCAGATTTTACACAAGAGAGGTTATTGTCTATAGGTGGGGCAGGTAAAGGTGGGTAGCACTGCACGAAAAAAGTTTCTTTTTTTAAAGTGAGATAATTGTATAATAATTTTGTTTAAGCAGTGGGATACTTGCATTTCTCACACAGTGAAGAATTCAGGTTAAAGAAATAAGACGAACTGTATAATTTATTCATGAGTTATAAAGTAATATTAGATTTAGCCATCATTCTATAAATAGAGCCATAAAAGCACAGTCCAACACTTTTTAGTTACCCTGTACGTAACTTCATGGTCAGATTTATCTACTGTACTGAGCAGAAAGTCATTTTCAATTACACATTGAAAATATTTAGAAAATTACTAGAGTGATAAGAGTTATAAAACTCTTAAACTGTAATTGTATTATTCCATTATTACAGTGGAAAATATTTGGAAATGTTTTAGTTTCCAAATATGTGGCATTGTATGATTTTAAGATTATTAATTGGTTGTTTCTCCCCTTTTCTTTAAAAACTAAGGTATGATGATGGGAAACAAGGAGAAAACACTGAAAGTCCAAAAAAGAGCAAAAAAAATAAAGGAAAACTTTGCTTTTGATATTAATATTTCCTTACTAGATTTTTTCATGTATAATGTACACATTTTTGCACAAATTTTTGAGGGGAAAATAAGGGTGTACATTATACATAGGTAGTACTAATTCCAGAGCTATATAAATGTTCTTAATTCTTTAATTTATGATTATGCATTAAAAATGTAACTCTAGAAAGCATTAATGATATCTGTATGCAAAATAATACCCTAAAATATGATCATCCATTTTGGTTCTAAATATAAATAAATAAATAATTGAATTAAGCAATTAAAATGAAAAAATTTTTCCCTGAAACTTTGGGCCAAAAATGTGGGTGCACATTAAAATATGGTAAGTGGCATGTCAGTAAATAAAAAGTGTTAAAGTATATAAAATTACAGGGTGTTTATAATACAACAATGTTTGAATGGTTCCTTCCAAACAATCCATGTGAACTTTATAAAGGAGATAAATCCATAAACAAACAGAAAATAATCTCTGCCCAGTAGATAAAAGTTTAAAGTTCTGAAATGTTTCTTTTTTAGACATTACTGGCATTTCTTCCTTCTTTCTTCTTTTGGCCTCTTAGAAAATTTCACTGCTTTTTAGAAGATCTACTAAAAAGTAGACAAGCTTAAAACAATGAGGAGATAAAATTGACTTGACTACTTTTTAGCATGTTCTAGGAAGAGAATCAGGGAAAGTTAGAGTGTGAAGGTTATGCATTATGAGTAGATTTAAATTATATGAATTATCTGGACACCCCTTTTCCAGACAATGCAAATTTAACTATGTTTTATTTCAGTATCCATCAGTAAGTTTGTTGAAAACTACAGAAAAGGGATGAAGCCTAGCTATGAGACAACTAATTTGAGCACACAGAAAGAAGAAAAAATATCAGCTCAGCAAAGGCTTTTTCTAAAATTTTATTTTAATTGTTCTTGTACAGTTTTCTGTCTTCTACCCCCATCCCAGCCCACCACCCCAGCCCTCTCCACCTCCCTCCCATTTCCACCCCCCCTAGATTTTGTCCATGTGTCTTTTATACTTGTTGCTCCAAACCCTTCCCCTTTTCCCCTGAAATTCCCCTCTGGTGACTGTCAGCCTGTTCTCAATTTCAGTGTCTTTGGTTATATTATGCTTGTTTGTTTGTTTTGTTCATTAGGTTCCTGTTAAAGGTGAGATCACATGCTATTTGTCTTTCACCTCCTGGCTTATTTCGCTTAGCATAATGCTCTCCAGTTCCATCCATGCTGTAGAGAAGGGTAGGAGCTCCTTCTTTCTTTCTTCAGCAAAAGCTTTTATTCAGGCAAAATCCAGTTAGTGAAGTTTCCTTGAAGGAAGAATAAACTCTAGGGGGCAAATCGTTCCATCTTGAAACCAGTTTTACATTTACATTTCTTTGAATCCAAGAACTATGCTGCAACCTGACAAATCATAGGCACAGTATAGCAAACTGCCACAACAGTTTCCTTAGAGATCTCACAAATGACATTTCTTGATGTGCAACTTGATAAGTGTAATTCCCTATCTCCAACTTTTTCTGTATTGCTTCATATCTAATCTAATTTTTTTCAAGAATTGTTTTATGCTTCTTAACTCATTGTTGGGAATTTGCTTTTAGGCTCTTGGGTAACAAGGGGAAATGAATTGTAATCTAGTAGAATCTTGATAATATAATGATGACATTGTAAATGCTATAGCCAACAAGGAAAGAAAAAATGAAAGGAGCAGTATTTAATTCTGGTAAATTGTTTTCTTCATAATTTGCTTTTTAGAATAAATACAATACATGAAATAGCTACGGATAACCTGTTAGTTGCTCTATTCCGGTGTTGCTCTATTCTATTTTCAGCCTGTGTTCTGAGGCACATTGGAGTGCCATAAGAATTCTTAAAACATGCAATAACTAACTACTTAGTCAGGATCACTGACCTCTTTTCCTTTAGATTGTCAAATTTTTAAAAAAATGACAACAGCCAAGACAACAATAGTTGTCTGGTGTGAATTTGGTCAGATCAGTTATATATAAAATTTATATTTATATATATTTGTTTCTGTACCACAGAATTTTAGTAATTAATTTGTGTGTGCCATGAAATGTAAAAGTTTGAAAACAGCTGTTCTATTCAATAAAAAGTAGAGGGAAATCATTAAATTTTGGAAGAAATTGACATCTCTGTAAGCATCACTTGCAAGAAGAGACATTGTTATTTTGCAATTATTTGACACATTTATTAAGTTATATTTACCAGGAAACACTTACAAAATTCATGTCTATCATTAAGAATAACACACAACTCTCATGAAAAGAAAATTACTTCTTTCTCATTTCTAGGATCAGAATAATTACGGAGAAAAATAATTTCAGCTTTGGAAACCATACCTTTTATGGTTGTTAAGCCTCATTTATGTACATAATATCTAGAAAAATGTGTAGGTTCATTTTGATCTTGTCATGAACACACAGTCTGATGAAATTACAAAATGTTTCTTTATTTGCCCTATTGAGCCCCTTTTTGGTTCTTATAGTGTCAAACCTGAACAGGCATCTTAGAGCCTATTTGCTTTCTGATTTTCTTGATTTTCCCAACATTGCACTTTGTCTTGTCTGATCTTCTGTCCTTAATCTTGAGTCCTAACTCTATCTAGTTAAAGGTCATGGACATTATTTACAACTCTATAATGGAAGTGCTTAAGTAGATTCAAATTATTTTTGTCAGGAGAAAGTTTGTCTTTTCAGTTATGAAAGATAAATAACTATAATGCATTTAAAAAGTTTTCTTACTGCTGTTGACCACCTTGCAGAGCATTATGTCTCTGAGTTTAATACATAAATGATGTTTACTGATCTATCAAAGATAGGAACATCAAAGAAAGAAAAAGGGGAGAAGAAAGAAAATCTTGCCTTGACATACAACTGATCGACTAATATTTTGAACATTTATTTAGCACCATATTTGTAAAATCGACAACTATATAAGAATAAAAAATACTTTTTAAAATTTCACACACATTTAAAGAAAGAAGAAATAACATAAAATGATAAAAGTTCAAAGAATACAAAGCTAAAAATAGTGTCATTTACTCATAGAGAGCAGGCTGGCAGCGCTGGGCGTGGGTTCAGGGGTAGAGAGATCAAGCAAAAATGAAAAAGGACTCATGGACAGAACAACAGAGTGGTGATTGTGAAGGGGAGGGTGGAGGTGGAGGAGGAAGAGGCCATAATAAGGGGGATAAATGGTAATGGAAAAAATACAATAAAATAATGTCATTTGAGTTAAATTTTATTTAAAAATTTTAAAGATCTCATGTATGTTCCAGTATATTACTGCTCCAGTAATAATAATAGCTAATATATCAACTAGTTACTATGTGCCAGGTACTGTTTTTTATACTTTCTAGGTATTATTTCAAAATAGTAAATTAAATAAATTGTCATTATCATAAAGTATTTGATCTGGCAGCTTTACAATTACATGGCATGTATTTTTCTGATGGTTTGAGACTAGAACGTGATGACTAGAACTCAAGGGGCAAGAGGTCAAAGCCCTGTGAAACTCCTGGGTCTTTCATTCTTATTAACATATTTCTTTAGAGACAAGTTTAGCCAAAGAAATCCTGGTGCTACTCTAGTTGCTCACACTCATCTTTTAAATTAAAAAAATATATATTGTTATTCCAGGGATGAAGCAAAGTTTGCTTGTTTGTTTGTTTTTGGGCTATTGCAACTGGTTAAGCATCTGTAACTAAATAATTAACATGGTTGTAATTCAGTAATTCCACAGTAGAGGAATGTAGTAGGATCCACTTTGGAATGCATGTTGTTTATGCCAGTTTTACTAAATCTTTGGATCTATGGTCCTGGACTGCATCTCCTTTCCCATAACTAATTATCAGGATACATGTGTTTCTTGAATTTAGACTGAACACACGATCCTAGTATATATGATTTGCCTAATACTCCTAATAAAGAAACTGCTTCTGGACTGACTAAAGACATTTTCAATAGCAAGAATTTAACTTGAAAATTCAACATGTAAAAAGAAAAAATATGTAAAGATACTTCTTTAGCATGTAAAAAGACAAAAAATATTCACACATTAAATTCCAAAATGTCATATCTATTTCCATGGATATAAGTATTATCTAGAGGCATGGGAAAATGTCCAAAGTGAATTTCTTTTTCACAAATCCTTCATAAATCACATAAAATGACAGAATTTGTGTAGTGTGCATATAATGGAAGGAGATATGGATTAGAATTTAAACTTAAAGAAATGGAGAATTATTTTTGTTGCTACATAATCTTAAGTTTTCCTCAGGAAGATAACAATAAATTATTAAATATTTTGACATATAAACATGTTTTCTCTTGTAAGAGATAGCTCATCAGTTTCCAAAACCACTTTTTGAAATGTATAACCATACTATTTGCTTTAATCATTTCATTAAAAAAGGAAAATTAAAAATAAAAATCATTTTATTGTATCACTTTTGGTTTTTTGAATCATGCTGTACTGATAGGATGCTTTCAATTGTGTCTTACATTTAAACTTGCTCAAACCATAAAAGAAATTTATTGGGTCATCCTACCCCTCCTCTTCCTAGCTAAATCTTATATAAAGGTAGGTTATCAAAACTACTTAAATGTAGGTTATCAAAACTGATTGGTGTAGGATAAGTGGATTTTGCTAATTGGTTTATCCCATCTTAGAGCACCTCAGGAGCTGGGGAGAGCATCACTTTTACCCAAACATCCCATTCCACAATGAAGATGAAGTAGCCCAGATAATGGCTGTAGAAACATTATGTCTAGTACATCTGTATTCTTAGTGTTGGAATTTTATTACTGAAAGATTTTTCTCATCTGTTTCCTCATATTTTTGGATCACAGAAAGGTACAAATAAGGTATTACTGAAAGATCAGAAAGTCTAAATATAAAAGTTAAAAAGCAATCTCCTATTGTTAGAGACAATTCTCTTTCCATCTCTTTTGTTTCTATATGTCTCGTGAACAGAGGCACTAGTTCCCTTCATTCCAGAATATATTTTCAAGGATATTTACATGACAAGCAACATTAAAAGACCTACTCTGGCAAAAGGCAGGCAAGTTTACTGCCCATTATTTAAAAATTGTGTCCTCTATACTTGGGGATCTCCTGTAATAGTCTGCTGTATATTTAGACTTTACCTGGCCCTCTTTCCATTTCTCTGTGGAATTGGAGCTAGGGGAAATGGCACAAATGTTGCTACTGCTCTTGCTGTGAGTAATAAATGGTTCTTTGCCTTAAACCCAGGAGTCTCCTGTCTTCTATCGGTATTTGTGAACCTGTGGCAAGCTAGTATCTTGTTTGTTGTTAATTTGCCTGTAGGGTAAATTTCAGACTGTTCACAGTTTTTACAGTAAAATATGGTTAATATGTGAAACAAGGATATTTCAACTTTAAACATTCTTGCAATAGATAGGTCAACTTTATACCCTCCACTAGGATTGCTTCACGATAGCATTAGATTGGTTGTGTTTGCTGATTTTACTGGACTGCTAGCATTTTCAGAAGACTGTTATACAAGAAAATTATTCTCTACTCCTGCAGAATGAATTCCAAATGCAAGATTCTTTCTATTAATACTACACCTATTCTATAATTCTTTGCTCTGAAGAATTAAAAAAAAATCCTTCCAGACAATTTCATCCCAATGTTAGACTCTCTTCCCAAGCAAAACCTTAGCAGTGCTCCAGGCTTGCTCTAGGCAGTACTTTATATTTGAGCAAGGGAGGCATTTGGGGGCTCCCTTTCTGTTTTAATAGTACCTACCTTACTTTGTCAACAGTGTCCAGCATAGTTGTTCAGTCTGTTTTAGAAACAACTGTCCTGGAGTTTGATTTGTACCTCAATTTAGCTGCTTAAGCTTTGTATAGTTTTAAATGACTGATTTTGCATTTTTGTATTTAATACTCATACTATATAAGTTGGTTTATGTACTAAAATTTCTGTGACCATTCTTTCTCATATAATAAAGATTAATAGATTTGTCTTGCTTACACTCTAAGTCTCTTCTACATAAAACAAAAATGAGGCAGTTTCTTTTTGGGTCCTTAGATGCTGCCTTCTGGACTTTTTCTCAGTTTCACCTCTGTTCCTCTGTAAAGCAAATTTCTATTTGGGTTCCTAGTGACCTCCTGCCTACTAAGTTCTTTCCTTTCAAAAATCAACATTCGGAATAACTTACACAGTGTTAATTATTAATAATGTTTAGTATTAGCATATTATATTTCCCTTTATATGCTGCTTCCTGCCCCCTGGCCATAAGTATGACTTTTTTTGTGTTAGAAACTAAAATCATAAATATCTGAAAATGAAGGAGGTACCTAGAAACCACACTAGGTAACTTCTACTTTTAACTCCTAAGCATAATATTGATGAAATAAAATGGTATTCTGCTAAGTAGATACAAATATTCATAAATATAAATAAGAGAATGGCTTTCAATATGTCCAGAGTACTACAAGAACTAAGGGTAATTTTCCTTCTCATTTTAAGTGTTATATGGGCACTGAAAACCTCTCCACCAATTTACTCAGTAACCTTTCTATAATAAAAACTCACCTTATCTCAATTTTCCTTCCATAAAATGAAAATACCTGTTCCTATTTATAGGATAGCCAGGATAAAAAAAGCTTTGGATAGGAATAAAGTATAATTTTTTTTTTAGCTGTGGTTCTACTTAAGGGGAAACTAGAGTTTTTTTGTATGAAAAAAAGATACAGAGCTTTGCTAGTAATTTGTGCTACAATAGCTTATGGTGCCTGTCTACTAGGCAGGCTTGCTACCTTCCAGTTTCTTTACAGAAAGCTATATTTTGGCCAGGCAGGCCCTCTGGCCACCCAGCGGTAGGGGGACACTCACTCGTAAAATTGAGAATTCAGCTTGTGATAACTTCAGAGACAGCCTGTTCTGTCATGTGTCTTGAGTGCTCAATAGATATCATGATTCAGTTACTAGGAAAGATTAACAACAAATAATAAATGAAGTGATCAATTCTCAGGTACGCAACTTAATTGAGGTCATTATTGGCAGGACTTCACAGTGTAAGTGATTAGACCACAGGCTCTGGAGCCTGACAGCTGAGATTCATACCCCAGGTATGCCATTAGTTAACTTTGTGACCTGAGGCAAGTCACCAAACCACTCTGTGCCTCAGTTTCACCTACTTTAATTGGACATGTAATCAACTGCCTTACAGAACTGACATGAGGATTAAATGAGTTAACGTATATTTAGTCCTTAAAACATAACACAATTTCAGTATCAACAGCAAATGAAGCAGTATTAAAAAGGGTGTAAAGAGATTAAGACTATTAAAGGTGAGAAATAAACTATAGTATAAATTCTAGTGCCTTTTATGCATAAACTTGCTGGGCAAGAAATGAATGTTAAAAACTATGCAGGAAGGAAAATATCACCAATCATGGAGAAGACCACAGTGGATTTCATCTTGGTAATCTTTTGTATTTACCACTGTTTTTTTCTTTCTGGATCCACTTCTGGTGATGTCAAATGTTGACCCCGTCAGACCTTAGGCAGCCTGCTCTGAGACTGCCAGAGATATGCTGTCTATAGTTGTCTCCTTTCGTTGTTAATGTGTTCACTTTGCACTCAGCAGTCAGGTCTAATCCCATGGCGGGGTGGGGGCAGAATTCCTCCTGGGTTGGGGCTATTGTTTTCCCCCCAGGCTGCTGATGCTCTGAGGGGAGTGGTGTGCCTGAGCAGTATGGCTGCTGCCTTATGGGTGATGACTCAGCACTGGGAACCCAGTAGCTACTCTTTGAGCTCTCTCCCCAAAGCTTCTGTCCATAGTCTTTCCTCAGGTGTCTGCAGCCCACTCTGTCCCCACCTTTGCCAGAGCCCAGGGTAAGTGGCTGGAAATGAAAATGTGTGCATTGGCCCTTTAAACAACTCTTTGTATCTCCAGCCATCTGTCTCTGGTAGAGAGCAGCCCTGCTACTTTTCACTGCCAGTTGTTATCTCTGTAATTTTGAGGCTCTGGTGCTCTTGGCTGGGGATCCCAGCTTAAAGTTTAGACCCCACACTTCTCAGGGGGATCCAACTGGTTACCTAATTATCTCTCTGGTGCTGCCACCTGTGGGCACTCAGACAGCCCTTGTCAGTCTCCACCACACTCCTTACCAGTCAGTTAGTGGCTGAAGATGATTCTTTTGTCTGTCTGAGATTATAAGGCTTCTCTCTAGCTATTGCTCAGTTGTTTCTGAGCAACTCAGTTGTTTCTGAGTGATTTCTCCACAATTTAGTTGTAATTCAAGATTGGTCCTTGGAGGATGCCATTTTGCCTACTTCCATTTTTTTTCTTTACATCTATTTTCCTATCCTGATTTTTTCTTCTTAAAGCAGTGCCTTTACCATTTCTTGCACTACTGGTTTGGTGGTAATCCATTCCCTTAGCTTTTTTTCTTTACTTGAAAGCTCTTTATTTCTACTTCAATTTTAAATGATAGCATGTCCATGCTTTTCATTATTTTTATTATTTCATGCCAATCCCTCCTGGCCTGTTGAGAAATCAGCAGATGGTCTTATGGAAACTCCCTTGTTGGTTTCTCTCTTGCTACTATAAAGATTCTCTCTTTGTCTTTAAATTTTGACATTTAAATTATAATATATCTTGGTGTGGGTCTCTTAGTGTTTATCTTGATTGGGATTTTGCGTACTTCCTAAACTTGAGTATTTCCATCACCATGTTAGGTAAGTTTTCTGTCATTACTTCTTCAAACAGGTTTTCTATCCATTGCATATTTTCCTCTCCTTCTGGTATTCCTATGGTATGGATATTGTAATACTTCATGTTGTTCCAGAGTTTCCTTAAACTATCCTCTTTCTTTAAGTCTTTTGTTGTTGTTGTTGATGTGACTGGTATTGTTTCCTGCTTTGTCTTCCAAATCACTGATTCAATCCACTGCTTCATCTTGCCTACTTTGAATTTCTTTTAGTATATTCTGCATTTCAAATACAGTATTCTTTATTTTGACTGCTTTTTAGTCATAGGTTCTATGTCATTTTTCATGTTGATGTAGTTCCCACTAAGTTCCTTGTAGTTCTCACTAAGTTCCTTAAGCATTCTTATAATCACTACCTTGAACTCTATGTCTGATAAATTGTTTGCTTCAATTTCATTCAGTCTTTTTCCGGAGATTCCTCCTTTTTTTGTTTGGGGGTTATTTATTCATCTCCCCATTTTAGTTATCTCTGTTTGTTTGTTTCCATGTATTAGATAGATCTTCTTTGATTCCTACCCAGTGTTCATAACATGACCTTGCGTTGTAGGAGTCCTATGGGGCCCAATGGTGCAATCTCCTTGATATCCTGAGCAGAACGCTCTAGGAATGTTCCTTTTGTGTGTTATGTGGCCTCCTGTTGTAACTGTGTCTTGATTTCTGTTGGCCCATTTGTTAGTGGGATCTCCTTTCTGGCTGGCTGACCAAGAGACTCAACCCCAACCATTTTTTGCAATTCTTGTACAGGTGCTGATAGTACATAACAAAACAAAACAACACACACACACAAACACACAAAATTAAAAACCCAACAACAGCACAAATAACTACAAAAGAGAAAAAAATAAAAAAAGAAAATCAATAGTAAATAAAAAATAAGACAAAAGAAAAAGATTGTAAGAAGAGAAACAATAATAATAAGAAATAGAAATAGAATAATGAAAAAACAAAGAAAGAGAAAGAAAAAATAAGAAATGGAAAAAACAAAAATAGAGTAAGAAATGAGTAAAATAAGATACTGAAAGAAAAATAGAAAAAAAGAAAAAATAGTAAAAAATTATGAAAAAGAACAAAGAGGAATTCATCTCAGCAAAGTTTAGTGTATACCTATTAGGGTCTCCTTTTGGATACTGCTCTGAGATTGTCTAAAGCCAATGTGAGATGATGTCCATACCTGGCAGCCTTCTAGTAATACACAGTTTGTAGGAGTCTCTGCAAGGCTTAGTCATGCATGTAAGGGACAAAGCTACACTCCTAGGCTGCCTTTTCCCAGCAAAGGGCCCACAGGTGGGTCTGCATACATCGCAAGACACTGCAGGTTCTGCCTCTGCCTCTTCCTGCTGGCTGGCTTTCAGTGTTAGTCACTGAAATGGCTGTTTCTGAGAGGGCTTCTAGTAGAATTGGGATGATGGAACCCCTGGATCCCCCATTAGGGGAAGGTATCATTCAGACTTCAGGAAAGATGTTGGATGCATTCCCCCATCCCAGAGCCACAGGTCTTAGTCTGTCTCAGATTATTTCCCCAAACTGGGGATGGCTGGTGGGTGGGGCCTCAGAGCCCAGAGTTCATGGTTTGAAAGCAGCAGGGTGTTTCTAATATGTGTTTCTATTGGCTCTCCCTGAGAGAAAAGCACCAGTCCACTTTCTAGGAAATTGTACAGAAGTGCTGTTCCCAATAGGCCTATGTTGCAGTCTTATCAGCAGGGATTAAGATGCAAGGTGAAGCAAGCAAAATTCCAAGGGGTGGGGGTGAGATGTATCCCAGAGGTTGGGGTAATTGCTTTTCCCCAGGCTGATTCCCCTGGGAGGAACTTGCTCTCCTCAAGAAAAATGGCTGCTGTGATATCCAGGTTTGACCCCACACAGGGATCTCTCCCCAGTGTCTCCCACTCCAGACTCTCCCCCAGTGACTCCAGTCTCCAGAGTCCTCCCTTTGCCAGAGCCCAGGGTAGGTGGCTACAAATGAAAAACTTGTGCTTTGGCCTCTTAAAAAATGAGGTTTTGTCTCCAGAAGCTTTGTCTTTCTCCAGCACACAGAAATCTGCAGAATTTTACCACTGGATGCTATGTGGACAGCTGATCCAGACTCTGGCATTCCATACCGGGGATCCAAGTCTGGGGTTCTGGCTACACTTTTCTCAAGGAGAAGTTCACACAGCTGTGGTATTCTTCTATAACCTCAGCCTACTGCCTACAGTAGTGGGGCCAGCCCCTTGCAAAAAACAGCATTTCCTGCTTGTCTTGAGGTGGTGGTCTCTGCCCATCCTTGGTTTAAAGTCTTCTCTTCAGGTAGTCTTTGGTTGGTAATTCCAGGTGACTCTTCCCTTATTTAGTTTAATTTCTAATTTGATTCTGGGAAGAGGCCTGAGACATATCCTCTTACACTGTGTCCACTTTGCAATTCTCTCTTCTTTTTCTTTTTATTTTTCCAGAATGTCTCACAAAACATCAGGATATACCTCTGAACACAGGAGGCAAAATAACGTTAGCTCTATGAATTATCTCCTGTTCACAATCATAAATTGCCAGAGATTGACAGGAAAGAGCTCAGTGAGAAGACAAGCATTTTTTTTAAACTAACAGAGCACATACTGTTTAATTATTTACGTATGTAAGAGATATGCAGATGTGTTCTTTGTTCAGAGACATTCTTTCATGTATGAAAAATATTCTTTGGCAGTGAAAAAAACTTTGCTTATAAATCTAATAATACATTTTATTTTTTATCTTTTACTTTAATATATAATATTTAACATTGACTTAATTTTATTGTATAGAATGGCTTTGTTTTATATTGACTATTCAAGCTGCCCTAATCTTTTTTAAATTTTTTATTTTAATTATTGTTCTTGTACAATTATTTGTCTTTTACTCCCATCCCAGCCCACCAACCCAACCCTCCCAACCTCCCACCCATATCCAACCCCCCAAGTTTTTGTCCATGTGTCTTTCATCCTTGTTGCTCCAAACCCTGCCCCTTTTCCCCTGATCTTCCCTCCCCTCTTCCCTCTGGTGATTGTCAGCCTGTTCTCAATTTCAGTGTCTTTGGTTATATTATGCTTGTTTGTTTGTTCTGTGGATTAGGTTCCTGTTAAAGGTGAGATCATATGGTATTTGTCTTTCACCTCCTGGCTTATTTTGCTTAGCATAATGCTCTCCAGTTCCATCTATGCTGTTGCAAAGGGTAGGAGCTCCTTCTTTCTTTCTGCTGCATAGAATTCCATTGTGTAAATGTACCATAGTTTCTTGATCCATTCATTTACTGATGGGCACCTAGGTTGCTTCCAACACTTGGCTATTGTACATTGTGTTGCTATGAGCATTGGGGTGCATAAGTTCTTTCGGATTGGTGTTTCAGGGTTCTTAGGATATAATCGAAGCAGTGGAATGGCTGGGTCAAAAGGCAGATCCATTTTTACTTTTCTTAGAAAATTCCATACTGTTTTCCATAGTGGTTGTACCACTCTGCAATCCCACCAACGGTCCACAACCTCTCCAACACTTGTTGTTTGTTGCTTTGTTTATGATGACCATTCTGACTGGTGTGAAGTGGTAATTCATTGTGGTTTTAATTTGCATCACTCTGATAGCTAGTGATATTGAGCATCTTTTCATGTGTCTCTGGATCCTCTGTATGTCCTCCTTGGAGAAGTGTCTGTTCAAGTCCTTTGCCCATTTTTTAATTGGGTTGAGAAGACAAGCATTTTTTTAATGCATTAACTTATCTCTAAATAATCATTAAGAAACTAAAAAAGGAAATAAGATGGTTATTCCTTGCCCATTAGTGAAAAAATTGTGAAATTTATTTGATACAAATAAATTTGAAAAAATACATGGCCTACATGAAGTTTAAAACCTTATTAAAAGACATAAGAGCTGAACAAATGGAAAGATAATCTGTGTTCTGAGAGAAGTTTTAATAGTATAACATGACATTTCTCACAAATGTGATTTATACATTTAATGTTATTCCAATTAGAATTCCAGTACAGTAATAATTTTTTTTGTTTTCTTTTGGTTTTAGGGTACAACAATCTTAAAATTAATTTGACAAAAAAAAAATGCCTGAACATACCTGCATTTCCCAACATTTCCCAAAGCACCCACGTAACTCTGCATTTTTTGCATGATAAAAAAGCACAATGAAGGAACTTGTCCCATGAGTTATTAAAAATTTCTATATAGTAACAATAATCAAATCAGTATGGTATTGATAGAGTAACAAAACCAAGAGACTAGTGGATCAGATCTAAAAAGTAAAATATATATAAATATATATGAGAATGGTTATGTTCCATTTAGTGTGAAAAGGAAAAATTATTTAATAAGTTATGCTGATACAGTAATTTATATTTCTGGGAAATAAATTTGTATTTTATTTCATTCTTTGATATAATCTTTTTATCTTTATTGCATTTTTCCCATTACCATTTAGTCCCCTTATATCCCCTACCCCCAGCAATCACCACACTGTTATCCATGTCCATTATTCCTTTTTTTGCTCAAATCCTCCACACCCTAACCCCTCCATCACTAGCTGGATCCTCCTCTCCGTCTATGAGCCTATTCTCATTTTCCTTGATAGTTCAGTTTGTTCATTACATTCCACATATGAGTGAAATCATATGGTAATTGTCTTTTTTGGATTGGCTTATTTCACTGAGCATAATATTCTCCAGGCCCATCCGTACTGTTGCAAAGGGTAAAATATTCTTCTTTTTTTTATGTCTCAGTAGCATCCCATTGTGTAAATGTTCCATAGGTGTTCTATCCACTCATCTATTAATGGACACTTGGGCTGCTTTGACATCTTTGTGATTGTAAATAATGCTGCAATGAACATAGGGGTGCTTAAGTTCTTTTGAAGTAGTGTTTAGGGTTCCTTCAGATAGATATATGTTCAGAAGTGGGACTGCTCAGTCAAAAGGCAGACCCATTTTTAATTTTTTTTTTTTTAATGCAGAGGTGTCAAACTCATTTTCACATTGGGCCACATCAGCCTTGTGGTTGACTTCAAAGGGCCAAATGTAATTTCAACTCCTTAACAGTTAAGGAATAGTTACATTTATGTAGTCCTAAAATTATTTCATGTTTTTAATTTGTACTCTCGGATGACTAGTGATATTGAGGATCTTTTGTATGTCTATAGGCCATCTCTATGTCCTCTTTGAAGAAGGGTCTATTCAGGTCCTTTGTCCATTTTTTAATTGGTCTGTTCATTAATTTGGTATTGAATTTTGTAAGTACTTTATAAATTTTGGATATTAACCCCCTAGAATCAGCAAATATGTTCTCCAATTCTTTGGATTGTCCTTTTATTTTGTTAATGATTTCCTTTGCTGTGCAAAACTTTTTAGTTTGATGTAGTCCCACTTGTTAATTTTTTCTTTTGTTTCCCTGGCCTGGGGAAATATATTGGGTCAAAAATTGCTATGAGCAATGTCTGAGATTGTGCTGCTTATGTTTTCTTCTAGGAATTTTATGGTTTTGCATCTAACATTTTAGTTTTTGATCCATTTTGAATTTATTCTTGAGTGTGGTGTAAGAAGGTGGTCTAGTTTCATTTTTTCACACATAACTGTCCAATTTTCCCAACACCATATGTTGAATAAATGATCTTTAGTCCATTGTATATGCTTGCTCCTATGTTAAATATTGACAATTATGGTATAGGTTTATTTCTGGGCTCTCTATTCTGTTCCATTGATTTATGTGTCTGTTTTTATGCCAGTACCATGCTGTTTAGATTATTCTGGTCTTATAATATAGTTTGATATTTAGTAGCAATATTCTTCCTACTTTGGTCTTCTTTCTCAGGATCACTGTTGCTATGTGGGGACTTTTGTCTTTCCATATAAATTTTGAAATATTTATTCTAGTTCTGTGAAATATCTCATTAGAATCTTGATAGGAATTGTGTTGAATCTCTAGATTGCTTTGATTGGCATAAGCATTGTAATGATATTAATTTTTCCTATCTATAAACATGGTATGTGCTTCCAATTATTTGTATCTTTAATTTCCTTGGCATCTTATAATTTTCCAAGTACCAATCTTTTACATCATTGGTTAAGTTTATTTCTAGGTATTTTATTCTTTTTGAAGCAATTATGAATGAGATTGTTTTAAAAATTTCTTTTTGTCAGTTTGTTATTGGCATATAAAACTGCATCTAATTTCTGAATATTAATTTTGTATCCTGTTACATTGCTGAATTCATTTATCAGTTATAGTAGTTTCTTGGTGGAATCTTTGGGGTTCTCTATGTACAGTATCAAGTTATCTGCAAATAAAGACAGTTTTACTACTTCCTTTCCAATTTGGATGCCTTTTATTGTCTGATTGCTATGGCTAGGATTTCCCATACTACATGGAATAAGAAAGGTGAAAGAGGACATCCCTGCCTTGTTCCCAATCTAAGGAGAACTCGTAGTTTTGGCCTAATGAGTATGATGCTTGCAGTGGGTTTGTCATACATGGCTTTATTATATGCTCCCTGATTCCCACTTTGCTGAGAGTTTTAAATGCACACTGGATTTAATCAAATGCTTTTTCTGCATCTATTGATATGATTGTGTCATTTTATCCTTCATTTTGTTGATGTGGTGAATCACATTTATTGTTTTGGTCATGTATCAACCTTGTATTCCTGAAATTAATCCCACTTGATTGTGGTGCATGATCTTTTTGAGGCATTGTTGTATTTGGATGTTTGACATCATTTAATCTTCTTCAATTTCTTAAGACTTGTTTTGTGTCTAACATGGGGTTTATCCCAGAAAACATTCCATGTGCACTTGAAAAGTATATTCTGCTCCTTTGGGATGAAATGCTCTAAAGATATCAATAAAATCCATTTGATCGTGTGTGTTATTTAAAGCCTCTGTCTCCTTGTTGATTTCCTGCCTGGAAGACCCTACCATTGAAGTCAATGTTGTGTTAAAATCCCCAGCTATGATTGTATTTCTACAGATCTCTCCCTTTATGTCCATCAAGATTTGCCTTCCATATTTAGGTGCTCCTGTGTTGGGTGCATAAATGTTTACTAGGTTTAAACTCTCTTATTGGATTGTTCCCTTTATCATTAGGTATGTCCTTCTCTGTTCTTAGCCTGGTTTTCAGGATAAGTCTATTTTGTTGGATATAAGTACTGTTATCCCAGCTTTTTATTCTTTTCTGCTTGTATGAGATATCTTTTTCCATCCCTTTACTTTTAGTCTGTGTGTATCTTTTGATCTGGGGCAGGTTTTGTGGAGGCAGAATATATATGGATCCTGTTTTCTTATCTACCCTCCTTCTTTAAGTTGGAGCATTTAAGCCATTTACATGTAAGGTTTATTGGTGGATACATATGTAGTGCCATTTTATTGTTAGACTGTTTTCCTCAGTTTATTTTTCTCTCTCTCTCTTTTCTTCTTCTTAAAGCAAGACCTTTAAAATTTGTTGCAGTACTGGTTTGGGGTTAACAAACTCTAGCTTTTTATTTTACTGGAAGCTGCTTATTTTCCTTTAATTTTAAATTACAGCCTTACCCAATAAAGTAGCCTTTGTTGTACATCCTTGTTTTTCATTACTTTGAATATTTCACACCATTCTGGTCCATAAGGATTGTGTTGAGTTACTGGAAGATAGTCTAATTAGTACTCCCTTGTAGGTGGCTACCTGCTTTGCTCTTGTGGCTTTTAGGATTCTCTCTTTGTCTTTAAGCCTCATCATTTAAGTTATAGTGTGTCTCAGTGTAGGGGTCCTTGGGTCCAATTTGTTTGGGACTCTCTGAGATTCCTGGATCTGTGTATCTTCATCAGATTGGAGAAGTTTTGGGTCATTATTTCTTCAAAAGTTGCTGAATGCCTTGTCCACTCTCTTCTCCTTCCGGTAGTCCCATGATGTGAATATTGTTATGCTTCATGTTGTTTAAAATGTTTCTTGAGTTCTGCTCATATTTTTTCAATTCTTTTTTTTTTCTTTTTGCTGTTCTGCCTGGGTGTTTTTTCCTACCTTGTCTTCCAAAACACTGATTTAATCCTCTGCTTCATGTAACCTACTGTTTATTCCTTTCAGTGTATTACTTGTTTCAGATATAGCATTCTTTATTTCTTACTAGTCTTTTGTTATGGTTTCTATGTCTTTTTTACATACTGTTGAGTGTCCTTATAATTATTACTCCAAACTCTGTATTGATACATTGTATTCCTCCATTTCATCTAGTTCTTCTCCTGGAAAATTCTTATTCTTTCATGTGGGGTCTGTTTCTTTATCTTCCCATTTTGGTTGATTCTTTGTATTTTCCCCCTTAGCTGTTAAACTGCTCATTTCTTAAACTGATCTGTTGTTAAACTAATCATTCTGTAATCAGCAGCTGAGTTTAACTCTACAGGGTGGGGCAGAGTAATCCCTTTGGCTTGGCTATTACTTCCCCTCAGGCTGATGCCACCTGGAGAGATGTGCTCTGCCTGATAAAGATGCCTTCTGCAGTATGGGGAATGACTCAGTACAGGGATCCTGTCAACTGTACCTTCAGTTCACTCTCTAGAGTTACAAGCCCCAAACTCTCCTCAGGTGCCTCTAGTCCACTCCATCCTCCCTGTGCTGGAGCCCAGGTTAAGTGGATGCAAACAAAATTTTGTGCATTGGCCCTTTAAGTAGCTCTGCATCTCTAGCCATCTCTCTGTGGTGGACAGAAACCCCACTGCTTTTCATAGCTGAATGTTATCTGGGATCCTTTCTGGCTCTGTTGCTATAGGCCAGGGAGCCAAGCTTGGGGTTTAGACCCCACACTTCTCAGGGGAACCCCTCAGCCACTGAAATATCCCTCCCAAATCTCCAGCTGCCATCTGCTGGAGCCCAGCCAGCCCTCTTATGTCTATTCTACACTGCCTGCCAGTCTTGTTTTGGTGAAGTTGTTTTCTCTGTCTGTCCTTGGATATAAGGCTTCTCTCAAGCTGGTGTTCAGTTGTTTATTCAGGATGATTTCTCTACAAGTTAGTTGTGATTCCAGATTGGTTTGGAGGAGGTTAATGTAGCTTCCACTTACTCTTCTGCCATCTTACATCTCCTTGTACCTTATTTTAAACCATAGACAAACAACAAACAGCAAATGTATTTCAGTGAAAAAATAAAGCAATATAAATCTTTGCAGGAAACCAGGCAATTATATATAAAATGTATTAGCAAGACTATATCTTTAGGGGAATATTGTTATCAAGACAGAAAAACATATATAATAAATATTATTATATACAATACATATGTATCATAAATACAAAGTATAAATAATACTAATATATATTTATATATTAGTTCTGTCTGGAAAAAGTCCAACCATTGTCAATATAACAAGAATAATTTTCACAATATTCATATAACCTGGCAGCCTGGAATGCTCTTGTGTGAACAGTGATGACTTCACTGAACCAGTCACTGGGGACAATAGATGCCTTTGAGTGAGCACATGCGCTGTGTGGCTGTTGCATTCACACATGCAATGTGTGAATGAGCAAGTTCACAAAATGACTAAGCAAGTAGAGCAATGAATTCACACCAAATTTTGCATTAAGCTTGGCCATTTTCTTTACTTATAGCCTTCAGGGAGTTGATTTTTGTATTTTCCCCAAAATTGACAGTTGTGTTATTTGGAAGCATTAATCTCTTAGAAAATTATTTCTCCATAGGGAGGCAGACCTACCAAGCCTTTACTTTAATCAATGCACCATAGGTACAAATACCTTCTAAGTATTTTGTTTTATTGGAACTTCAGCTATATTATCCAATCTAATGCATTCTTTATGTTTGTGGAGCAGCTACAATTCTGTAACAAAATAATATTCATCACATGTACATGAAATATAAGACTCATAAAGTCCTGCTAAGGTTGTGGTATATATTTAATATGTATTGAGACATATATTGTACTATTACTGGTATGTTTCTCTTTTCATCAGATTTTCAGTAAATGAGAATTAATAAAAGAATATATTTTATCTTTTGGATCCTTATCATATTTGAATCCATAATGTACCTTTTATTCTTCATACATATTCAGAGCATACATTATAACAATTCCTTTGGAGCCATTATCCATGCATACTGTGAATGCATATTAATACTAGCATACATTTGCATGATATGAGTTTCCTATGCATTTACTAAATGCATGGTAAAATCTTTATAAAACAGAGTTATAATATTCAAAATCTTTTTACTTAAACATATTACTTACAATTCTTCCTGGCTGGCATGGCTAAGTGGATTGAATGCTGACCAGTGAACCAAAATGTCACCAGTTCAATTTCCCATCAGGGCACATGCCTGGGTTTTGGGCCAGTTCCCCAGTTGGGGGCATGCAAGAGACATCCAATTGATGTTTCTCTCCCTCTCTTCCCCATTTCTTTCCCTCTTTCTACAAATAAATAAATAAAATCTTTTAAAAAATCCAAAATATTACCTACAATTCTGTCTGTCATTGATTAGATGTTATTTCTAATTTTGTAGAAGAAAATAGAAAGCCTGGTTTTCAGAGGTCTACATGACCAAAAAGTTTTTTTAACAAGACTTTTCTACTGATATACATTAGCTGTAATGAACATATATATTCATTGGGCTCACTGCATAGTTATTATTTTTAAAAGCCCTGTAATAGATGGGAAAGTTTGGATAACATCTGCAAGTTTCCAAATTCTGTAATATGTAAATGAATTTAATATATAGGCATTGAACAAATTACATGGCATCACAGCTAACTAGTTTTCATTGACTAAAAGAATCCAGAAAAGACTTAAACTTATAATGTAAATCCAGTATATCCTTTAGTATCCTAAGGGAAATTTGAAAGTCCTCTAGTTACTGAGTAAATAAAAACAGTAAAATCTATGAGCTTTTGTATAATTTTAAATGCCTTAGATAGTTTTAAGGGTCATAAATAGGATGACTTTAATGAGCTAAGAAATGCAAGATTTCTGTAAAAGAGTATTTTATGTCCCACTGGAACAATGAAATCAAATTTCAACCTGACATGAAACAAAAGAGACAGGTGTCTGCATTTAGGAAATGTTAACATAAGCATAAAAATCAAAATATCTAGTCAGGAGATACCAATTTTGTACAGGTTTCCAAGATCACTAAATAATCTAGATAATGTTGCTTCAGCCAGTAGTCACTGTATTCAGTAATATACACTCATGTGATTAATACAAAATGACTAGTAGCAAATGCTGAGTTCTTTAAATGTAGCACCGTATCAATCAGAAAATAAAATGGCCATGTCATTGAAAAAGAAAGCATTCTCTTAAATGGAAAACTTTACATTTATAAGGAAGTATTTTTTTCTTCAACATGATAATCAGATTGTCAAAATTATTAAGTTTCTAAGAATATTTGTGAGAGTAAGTAATGAAAATAGGGACAAGAGCCCTGGCTGGTGTGGCTCAGTTTGTTGGAGCATTGTTCCATAAACCAAATTTTTTCAGATTCATTCCTGGTCAGGCTACATATCTAGGATGTGGGTTAATTCTTGGTTGGGGTGGGTACAAGAGGTAACCAAATGATGTTTCTTTCTTACATTAATGTCTTTCTCCATGCCTTCCCCTCTCCCTAAAATCAACAAACATGCCCATGGGTGAAGACAAAAAAATATTAGGGACAAGAACAAGATAAAGAGGCCCACTTTCATCACTTTTATTTAACATAGTATTTATTGGAAGTTCTAAACAGAGCAATAAATCAAGAAAAATAAATAAAAGGCATCCAAATTAAAAGAAAAAGAGTAAACTCTCACCATTTGCAGATGACATGACATTATATATAAAAAACTCTAAATACCCCACCAAAAATAAACTGTTAAAATTAATGATTTCAGTATAGTTGCAGAATAGAAAAATCAATATTACAAATATATCAATATTACAAATATTGGTAATATAACTCAATATATTACCAATAATGTTATCAAAAAGAGAAACAAAAAAACAATTCTACTTAAAATTACATCAAAAAGAATAAAATACATAGAAATACATTTAATCAAGGAAGTGAAAGGCTTGCAGGTGGAAAACCATAAAACACTGATGAAAAAATTGAAGACTCATATAAATAGAAAGATATTCTGTGCTCATGGATTATAAGAATTATATTATTAAAATGTAAATACTACCCAAAGCAATCTCTGTAGACATTCAATACAATGTTCAATACAATCTCTATCTAAATGTCAATGTTATTTTTTAATTATATTTTATTGATTATGCTGTTAGAGTTGTCCCATTTCTCCATAATTCCCCTTCCACCCTGCACATCCCCTCCCACCCACATTCCCCCATTTAGTTCATGTCCATGTGTTATAAGTTCTTTAGCTTCTACATGTCCCACACTATTGCTGCCCTCCCCCTGTCTATTTTCTACCCACCGTCTGTGCTATTTATTCTCTGTACCTTTTCCCCCTCTCTCCTCCTCCCACTTCCCTGTTACTAACCCTCCATGTTTTCTCCATTTCTGTGTTTCTGCTCCTGGTCTAGTGGTTTGCTTAGTTTGCTTTTGTTTTAGGCATGGTTGTTAATATCTGTGAGTTTGCTGTCTTTTTACTGTTCATATTTTTATATTCTTTTTCTTAGATAAGTCCCTTTAACATTTCATATAATAAGGGCTTGGTGATGATGAACTCCTTGAACTTGACCTTGTCTGAGAAGCACGTTATCTGCCCTTCCATGCTAAATGAAAGCTTTGCTGGATAGAGCAATCTTGGATGTAAGTCCTTGACTTTCATGACTTGGAATACTTCTTTCCAGCCCCTTCTTGCCTGGAAGGTCTCTTTTGAGAATTCAGCTGACAGTCTGATGGGAACTTCTTTGTAGGTGACTCTGCCCTTATCCCTTGCTGCTTCTAGAATTCTCTCCTTCATTTTAATCTTGGCTAATGTAACTATGATGTGCCATGGTGTGTTCCTCCTTGGGTCCACCTTCTTTGGGACTTTCTGAGCTTCCTGGACTTCCTGGAAGTCTATTTCCTTTGCCAGATTGGGGAAGTTCTCCTTTATCATTTGTTCAAATAAGTTTTCCACTTGTTGCTCTTCCTCTTCCCCTTCTGGTACCCCTATAATCCGGATGTTGGGATGTTTAAAGATGTCCTGGAGGTTCCTAAGCCTCTCCTCATTTTTTTGAATTCATGTTTGTTCATTATTTTCTGTTTGGTTGTTTCTTTCCTCCTTCTGGTCCACTCCATTGATTTGAGTCCCAGTTTTCCTCCCATCACTATTAGTTCTCTGTGCATTTTTCTTCATTTCACTTATTGTAGCCTTCATTTGTTCATCTAATTTGTGACCAAAATCAGCCAATTCTGTGAGCTTCCTAATCACCAGTGCTTTGAACTGTGCATCTGATAGGCTGGCTACCAGTGCTTTGAGCTGTGCATCTGATAGGTTGGCTATCTCTTGGTTGCTTAGATGAATTACCTCTGGGACCCTGATCTGTTCTCCCATTTGAGCCATCCTTGGGTTTTTGTTTTGTTTTGTTTTGTTTTTTGGGTTTTTTTTTTTTTGGTCTGGTCATGGCTGTTACATAGAGAGGGGTGGAGCCTTAGGTGTTCACCAGGGTGGGGCAACCCAGTTGCTGGGTTGTGATGCTGGATCTGAGAGGGAACAATGGCACTTACTCTGAGCTCTCTCGTGGATGCCAGTCCCTTCAGCCTCTTTCCCCTATCAAATTGCGCTCTTCTGGTGCTGATTTCCATGTGGGTGGGCCTGTGCACACTCCAAGACCCCATGGGTCTCCCCAAGGAACTCTCCTATGAGGCTGGAACTCCCTCCTGGCACCTCAGCCCTTACAAGTGTTTTCAGTAGGTGCCTCCAGGCTTCACTTCCTGGTGCTGGGGCCCTGCTTCACGTAGTCTGCCTTGCTACCTGTTTTTGCCTGCTTTTTTCTGCATGCAAATGTATGTCCATGGTCAGCCACCTTGTGCGCCCTGCTTGGTCTGCTTGTTGCCTCATGTTCGGCAACCACCTGTGCGCCTGGGGTGACTGTGTGCCTGGGACCACCAGGACTGCCTTCTCCTGCTGCAACCCCTCTTCACGGGCCACCAACTCTGCCCCTCTTACCAGTCTGGGTGAATCATTGTCGGACTTCCATACAATTCGATTTTCTATCTGCCCTGGTTGGGGTTTTTTGTTCTATATTTTTGTTGTCCTTAATCTTGATTGTGAGAGGAGGCATAGTGTGTCCACCTATGCCTCCATTTGGCCAGAAGATTCAATGTTATTTTTTACAGAAATAAAACAATCCTAAAATTTGTTTTGAACCATAAAAAACTCCAAAGAGCCAATTCAATCTTGAGAGAAAAGAACAAAGCTAGAGTCATTGTGTTCCCTGATAATATACTATTATATATTACAAAGCTATAATAATCAAAAGTGTTTTATTGGCATAAAAAAGACACATTTTAATGGAGCAGAGAGCTCAGTGATAAACCTGCACATATATGGTTAATTAATTTATGACAATGTACCTAAGAATATACAATAGGGAAATGAGAGTCTCTTCACTAAATGGGGCTGGGAAAACTAAACAACTATATGCAAAAAAAGTAAAACTGAACCACTATCTTACACCATACACAAAAATTACCTCAACATGGATAAGACATTAATATAAGAACTGAAACCATGAAACTCCTAGAACAAAACACAGGTGATAAGTGCCCTGATATTGGTTTTGGCTATGATTGTTTGGATTAACACTAAATCAAAGGCAACAAAAGCAACGATGAACAACTGTGATTACATCAAAATAAAATAGTCTTGCATCACAAATAAACCATCACAAAAATAAAAAGGCAACCTATGGAATGGCAGAAAATATTTACAAATCATATATCTGATAAGGTTTTAATGTGATGTCTGTCTGGGAAAAGTTCAACCATTGTTAATATATCAAGAATGATTTGTGCTGCATTGATGTAACCTGGCAGCCAAGGAGAGTAGACTGGAATGCCTATGCATGAACAATGATGACTTCACTGTACTTGTCAGTAGGGGCAGTAGACACCTTTGAGTAAGCATATGTACTCCATGGCCATTGCATTCAAAATGACTGAGTGAACAGAGCAATTTTGCTTCAAATTTTGTATTAAGCTTGATTTCCCTCTTCAAATGAAACGTTCTTTCTTGGAGACTATTTGGATGATTCAGAAGGCTGTAGCTATTGGCAAGTGGTGATTGGCAGATTCATCACAACAATGCATCTGCTCATGCATCATGTCTCATTCAGAGCTTTTTGGTAAAATATCAAATCACCTAGGTGACTCAGCTCCTCCAGCCCATATTTGGTGCCCTGAAACTTCTGGCATTTCCCAAAACTTATCACATTTGAAAGGGAAGATATTTCAGAGCATCAGTAAGATTCAGGAAAACACAATGGGGCAGCTGGTGGAGATTGGAAGTATAGTGTGAGATCCCAAGGTACCTACTTTGAAGAGATATGAGACATCATTGTCTTATGTACAAAGTTTCTAGTATTTGTATTTTCAACAAATGTCTGTATTTTTAATATTACATCCTGGATACTTTCTGGACAGAATCATATGTGAAATCTACATAAAACTCATACAACTCAATAGTAAAAAAAAAAATCTGACTCAAAAATGGGAAGAGGATCTGAATGCATAATATTTTCCCAAGGAAGACATCCAAATGGCCAATAAGTACATGAATAGATGTTCAACATCACTAATCACAAGGGCCATGTAAATCAAAACCAAAAACATCTCACTCATGTTAGAATGGCTATTACCAATGACATGAAATAATAAGTGTTGGCATGTAAGCAGAAAAGGAAACACAGCGCACTGTTGATAGGAATGTAAATTGGTGTGACCACCATGGGAAACAGTATAGAGATTCTTCAAAAAATTAAAAATAGAACTATTATATGATCCTGCAATTCCAGTTCTGAGTATTCATCCAAAGAATATAAAAACACTAAATTGAAAAGATACATGGTAATTGCAGCATTATTTACAATAGTTGATGTGGAAGCAACTCAAGCATCTATTAATGGATGAAAAAAAATTAAAAATATTATGTATATATTATTTGGCCATAAACATGAAGGAGAGCTTGCATTTTCTACAACTTTGATAGATCTTGAGGATATTATAGTAAGTGAAATAAGTCAGACACAGAAAGACAATAACCATAGGGTTGTACTTGTATGTTGAATACCCCTTCCCCTCACAAAGAAAAACAAAACACTGAGATTGTAGATTGGTGGTTCCCAGAGGCAATGGTGAGGGTTGGGGGATTGGAAAAATGGGTAAACGTGGTCAAAAAGCCCAAAATTTCAATTATAAGATAAGTCACAGAGAAATAATGTACAGCATAATAGCTATTAATACAGTATTGGAACTTCCCACAAAGATGGAGATATAAGTAGACATGCTTCACCTCCTCTTACAGCCATAGGAAGGATTACAACTAACTCCAAAACTAAAAACAACCAGAACTGCCAGAAAATCAAACTGTAGAAAGTCCAACAACCAAGGATTTAAAGAAAAAATATTCATCCAGATAGGTAGAAGAGGCAGAGATGGGCAGCCAGAGTGGAGAAGACATGGTGTGGCAGTGGCAAGGTGGCAGCTGTGAGGAAATGGTAAGGTAGGGGTGGCAGTGGCTGGAGGAATAGGTGGTCCCACATTCATGTGTGGCAGATAATAACTGGGAGGAACAACTACAAAGCAAGCAATCAGACCACACAGCACAGGGTTCCAAGGCTGTGAAAATAAAGAATCATAACTTCTGGCTATAAAGGCCAGTGGGGTTTGGGGTGGCGGAAGGAACTGCAAGTCTCTCAGGAGAGTCCATTTAAAGGAACTTCATGGAACTAGAATGTATGTAAACACACCCACTCTTGGAGAGCAGCTAGAAGAGTGCCAGTTTCATACAGGAAGTGCAAGAAGTGTGGAAATGGGGTGAGAGCCAAGCAAGTGGCATTGTTTCCTCTCTGACCCCTCCCCCACATACAGCACCACAAAGCAGTGAAGTGGGTTGCCCTATGCTAGAAAATACCTAAGGCTCTATCACTTACACTACAGGTATCCCAAGACCAGCTCTACATAATACACAGAAACAAACATAAGGAGGCTGCCAAATTGAGGAAACAAAGAAATATGGCCTAAATGAAAGAACAGATTAAAACTCCAGAAAAAGAAAAAATAAAATGGATATAGCCAATCTATCAGATGCAGAGTTCAAACCACTGGTGATAAAGATGCTCAGAGAATTTATCAAGTATAACAAACACATGAGGGAAGAAATGAAGGTTATTCTAAGTGAAATAGGAAAATCTATGTGGAACCAACAGTGAAGGGAAGGAAGCTAGGATTCACATCAACAATTTGGAACATAAGGAAAAAATAAACAGTCAAACAGTACAGGATGAAGAAACAAGAATTCAAAAAATGAGGAGAGAATAAGAAGACTCTGGAACATCTCCAAATGTGCCAACCTCCAAATCATAGGAATGACAAAAGGAGGAAGAGGAAGATCAAATAATTGAACACTAATTTCAAACAAATAATGAAAGAAAACTTCCCCAATCTGGCAAAGGAAATAGACATACAAGACCAGGAAGCACACAGAGTTCCAAACAAGTTGGACTCAACAGGGCCACACCAAGATACATTATAATTAAAATGTCAAAGGTTAAAGATAAAGAGAGAATATTTAAAAGCAGCAAGGGAAAAGAAGAGAGTTATCTATAAACAAGTTCCCATAAGACTATCAGCTGATTCCTCAAAAGAAACTTTGTAGGCAAGAAGGGATTGACAAAACGTATTCAAGGTGATGAAAAGCAAGGACCTACAAGCTGGATTACTCTATCCAGCAAAGCTATCATTTAGAATGGAAGGGCATATAGTGCTTCCCAGACAAGGTATATCTAAAGTAGTTCATCATCACCGAGCCCTTGTTATGTGAAATGTTAAAGGAACTTATTTAAGAAAAAGAAAAAGATCAAAACTATGAACAGTAAAATGACAACAAACAACTAGAACAGGAACATAATCATAGAAATGGAGATCACATGGAGGGTTATTAGAGGGGATGAAGGAGGGGGAGGAGGGAAAAGGTATAGGAATTAAAAGGCATAATAGGTAGGTGCAAAATAGACAGGGGGATGTTAAGAATAGTTTAGGAAATGAAGAAGCCAAAGAACTTATATGTATGCCCTGTGGACATGAACTAAGGGGTTGGGGGGATAGGTGGAGGAAAGGTAGATACTGAGTGGAGGGGGACAAAGAGGAAATATTGGGACAACTGTAATAAAATAATCAATAAAATATACTTAAAAACAATATGTCATGGTATACTCAAATTAATTGCTGAGAGAGTAAATCTTAAAAGTTCTAATTAGAAAGAAAATTATTGGTAATTATGTGTAGTGATAGGTATTAATGAAATATTATTGTGATCATTTCACAACATATAAAAATATTGAATCATTAAATTTTATATCTTATAATAATATATTATGTAAATTATACCACAGTCCTAAAACAAAAATAAAAAATAAGGACACATAAAGAAAGAAATCAGAAATGTGTTTCTAATATATTTATATTTTAGAGAAAACAATGCCTATTATTATGAATGTGTGGTGACAAAATCTTTTTTCAGGACTTGTGTCAGTGGTACATAATTTGTGAAAAAATCTGACCAAATTTGGTTAGCTCTTAGATTCTCTTCAGCAGTAAAATTTATATAGTAGCACAACCTCAAATGTTACAAAATATTTAATTGATGGCCAAATAGATGCCCTAAATGATTCTTTCGAACAATTATAAAATTTTGAAGTATGAAGTATAAATGTTGACCCACAAAACAAATATTCTCAGACATTCACCTAAGGTAGGTAGCATAGACTGCCATATATTTCACTGGTTTTTCTGAATTTTTATTATTTACTATCATCTTAGTATTTTAATTTTTTATTTAATTTTGTATTTCTTTTAAATAGAAATGAAACTGTAAAATAAAGGATAAAAGTAGAAATGACAGATGGAGGCAAATACTTATATTTCACCAAAAATAGGTTTTCAAGGGCTGGTTCTTTGAAAAAAATAAATAAGATTGATAAACATTTAACCAGAATCATAAACAAAGGATAGGGCTCAAATTAATACAATAAAAAATTGAAAGAAGAAACATAATAACTGATACCATAGAAACACAAATGATAAGAACACATTACAACAACTATAGGCCAATAACTGGACAATCAGGAAGACATGGACTAATTCCTATAAACATAAAATCTCCCAAAACTGAACCAAGAGAAAACATAAAATCAGAATAGGCCAATTACAACTAATGAAATTGAATCAGTAATAAGAAAAAATTCCAACACATAATATACCTTGACAAGATGGCTTGATTGATGTTTTCAAACATTCAAAGAAGAACTTACACCTATCATTTTCAAACTATTACAAAAAATTCAAGAGAAGGAAAGTCTCCCAATCACATTTTATGAGGACAACATTATTCTGAATCCAAAACCAGATAAAAACACGACAAGGAAAAAAATTATAGATCAATATCACTGATGAACATAGATGCAAAAAATTCTCAACAAAATATTAGCGCTCCAAATCTAGTAATATATTTAAAATATCATACACCTTGATCCCTGGTGATCAAGGTTTACTTATTTCTGGGATTCATGGTTAATTCAATGTATGTAAATCAATAAGCATGATATACCACATAAACCAAATGAAGTATAAAGATTATATATCAATAGATTTTATTCTGGGATTCAAGGTTAATAAAATGTATGTAAATCAATAAGCATGATATACCACATAAACCAAATGAAGTATAAAAATTATATATCAATAGATTACAAAAAGCATTTGACAAAATCTATCACCCTTCTATGATAAAAAGAAATCTCAGCAAGGCAGAAATAGAGAAAACATAATGAAGTCTCTACATAACAAACACAGTTAACATCATATTCAATGGGGAAAATCTAAAAGCATTTTCCTTAAGATTAGAAGAAGACAAGGATGTCCGCTTTAACCACTCATTCAACATAGTACTGAAAGTCCTAGACAGAGCAATCAGACAAAAACAAAGAAAGAAGAAATAACCAAAAAAAAAAAAAGAAATCAAAATTTAAAATGTAGAAATAAAACTATCATTATTTGCACATAATATCATAGTATATATAAAGATTCTACAAAAAAAAAACTACTAGAACTGATAAATAAATTTTGTAAAGTAGTAGGATACAAAATATTCAGAATTCAGCTGCATTTTAATACATCAATAATAAACTCTAAGAAAGGGACACTAAGAAAAAAATCCTATTCATAATTCTATCAAAAAAAAACGTACTAACCTCGAGAGAAGATGGCGGCATGGTAAGAGGACGTACATCTCTGCCTCCCACACATAGGTCTTAAACCGGGACATTTTTCAATGCAGCACAGCAAACAGAAACCAGAAACACAGCATATTTGAAAACAGATTATCGAAAACTACAGTGGACGTTGAAAAACCGGAGGGTAAGGAGAGTACTCCGGCCGTGCGGACACCAGGGCGGGGGCCGAGAAACCAGGCCAGGGCTGGCCGAAAGACGCAGGGGAGGGAGCAGGCACATCTGCTCCCTGGGCAGCCAAGCAGGGACCCACCACGCCAGCATAAACCTGGTCGCTTGAAATCTCACAGACAGGAGTTAAGACCTCATAGCCCCGGGAGGAACGAACGCTGGAGCGAGCACCTTGGTCTGCGCCCGCGCGACATTGTAAACAGCTGCTAGGGGATCGGTGCATCAGCGAGCCCAGGGAGACCCGGTGTGACAGGGCGCTCAGTCGCTGGGCACCATAGGGGTTGAACCCTGTTCCTGGGACAGTTGGAACCTGTGCAAGGAAGACTCAGGGAACATCGGGACTTGTGGGCGCACGACCACAGTTCGCGCCTGGGTCCCTGGGCAGAGAATCTAGGGACACCTCTGAGGACAGTGGGCCAGAGAAAACTGAATGCTGAACAAGGGAAAAATAAAAAAATAAAAATAATACGGTCACCCCTCGGCCACTGCAGTCTTCATGACCAGAAAAATCAGCTTGGCATGATTGATAACAGCAAGAATTAGTGGTTTTGGTGTTATTTGGTTTTTTAATTTTTTTGGTGGTTTTTTTTTTCTCTTTTTCTCTTTTTCACTATTTTGATCTCTTTTATCCCTCAACTCCTTTTGGCTTCTCAATACTTCTTTCTTGTTTTACTCCTTCTTCCTTTCTTCCCAAGCTTACCACTCCTTCCTGTCTTTTTTCTCTTTTTCATTCTACTTTTCTTTATTCTCTTTTCACTTTTTTATTTCCTTTTCCTTCTTTTCTTTCTTTCCTTTCCTTCACTTTTCTCTTTTTTAAACACATACAAG
>PVKU01012410.1:0-35470 GCA_004027475.1 Anoura caudifer
GGCAAACAACTTAAATTGACACTTCTTCAAAGAGAACATTCAGATAATTACCCTCTTAAACAAATGTGCTCACATGCAAATTTAACATCTTTTTGATGTATCTCTCTTTTGTTTTATCATCAATATTTCACTAGTATATAAAATATGTTTAGAAAGATGTTTGTCAGTAGAATTATTTTTGGATCTCTATGGTATTGTCCCAAACTTTTTATGACTAATAACCTTTCCATTCACACAAATTGAACAATTTACTTAAGAATGATGGGAGGTTAAAAAAGAAGATTAATTGTAAAATAAATGAAAAAAATGGTTATATTTAGACTCATGAGCACAGAAAATGGGTTAGGGATTGACTGTGGGACTGGTGGGCCATTGGGCAGGGGACAGCAATGGGGAAAAAGGTGGGACAACTGTAATGGAACAACAGTAATAAATAAAAAATAAAAATATCATGAGGTTTCTGGCCAGCACCCCCCAGCATATTCTTTCTTAACTTTTCAGTAGATTTTATGTAGAGACAATATAAAAGATGAAACCTGATATCACCAGGCTAAACAAATACTATTATAAACCTGTCATCAGAGTTTCACAAGGTACAGTCGTTAGTCCAGTTTTATTAAATACTGGAATGTGATGGGTTGCCGGAAACTGGAATGTAGTTTTTTAATTCTCCCCTCTTTCTACCACCTGAATCAGAAACACAAAGCCTTACCATAAACTCATAGCCCTGAAATCTACTTTTGGATCAAATGGCCTATGGTCCCCAGAAAACCATCGTCCTTGTGTCCTCACACATGTACGAGTGTATCCCAGCGAGACAGATCAATACATAAATATGTGTAGAAAAAGATGGGTATGGGTCCATTTAGGACAGAGGATGTGTCACAATCTGGGTAGCATAATTTTTACAACTGCCGAAAGCCAGAGAGGAAGCACAATGAGAATTCTGGCAGAGAATTATGGTGACATTAATTATTGATTCATTTATGCCTTCAGAGTTAAGCAACAGAAGTCTGTGTTTCAGACCAAAGTACAGTATATCAAAGACTGCTATAGGAACTGGGAACTGGCATAAAGTCATTAAATACACCTGTCATCACTCTAGCTCTAATAAAAAGTTTTGTTCATGTCTCACTAATCAGAAAATTGTGCCAGGGGGGATACTTAAACTTATTAGATAAAATTAATGGAGAAGTATTATCTAACTACATGAGAAAACATACCAAAAAACCTAAAAATCATAAGGCTTAATAAAAGTCAATATTGGTTGAGTAAAAAGGTAATTTGTCATATACTAAGTAAGAGCAAGCAACTACAAATAATTTATTATAAATACTTAAAGACATTTAAAATTTTTGATATAATAATAAGATACACAAAAACATGGCCTTTACAGAAAAATCACAAGTTAAAAGCACAATGAAAAGTCAATGCAATGAGATAAAAAGTAGATAGGTAAGGTTAGAGATATAGCAAGAAAATTAATTACAAATAAAAATTAAAATATTAACATTTATTTTCAATACATGTCAAGAATAGAACTAACTTTTAAGTAATTGCAATTTAAGTAATTGAATCTGGATTTAGACAGGAAAGCCTCCAGTCATTATCTGATGATTTTGTCCAGAAACCCTCCAAACATTGAGTTAAAAAAATGATAAAGTGAAATAGAAATTAATCAAACTAAAAGTTATTATCAATCATCATTATCAGTAATACTAAAACATTTTTCTAAAACTACTGATTATATCAATTAAAAAGAGTTACTCATATCCAAGAAAAAACAATAAGAAAACTGTATCTTGATGTACCTTTGACTTTGTATCTACATGTCATTATTAGAAAGACAAGTGCCTTTAAATATCTAGGAATTAAAAAAAATAAAATAAAATTGTTCCCCCCGGATAAAAATAACCCTCAGCTAGCATCATACATCTGATTAATACTCTATGTCAGGAAGCAGAAAAGTATTTGCAACATATTCGTGAAGAAATATTGTTCATGCCAATGATTTTTCATCTAGCAATGTTCTCTTTCAGGTATGAAATCAACAGAAGTGAACTTCTCAGACAGGCAAATATGTGTCCTTTGTGAAATACTTGTAGACAAAGAAGTGAATTAACATATTTGTATAATAAAACAATATTGAATAAATTAAAAAATAAAATATTGCAGAAATTTTAAAATTAATATTGAACTGTGAACTCTGGTCATGTGCTGTAAATTGGCTGCCAGAGGGTAGGTAGCCCTTCAGGGTACTAAGCATTCTTCATGTCTAGACCAAGGAAAAGTGCACAATAACTTTTAGCTTATTGAGAACCTTTATAATAATAATACAATTCATTCCAAGTATTATATCATTCAAAGTCAAAAATCTAATCCTACAATATCTTATTCTAAGACATGCAATTATATTTATGTTTATTACATTTAAAATTCAAGGTGTACTTTTTGCCAGGTATGTAAATATATGCTTGTTAAAAGGAGCTGTGGGAAACAAGATTACTTGTATTTCATTATGTTGTTTATACATATTAAAATGCTTATACAATGGACAAGAATTATCTTTCTTATCAAGAAATAGGTGCTCTAAAAATCCAGCATATATGCATAATTGCACATAAAATTATAGCAATCACACCAGAAGGAAAAGTGCATAAAACATTGGCAGTTGTTTTCTATTGATATTACAGACATTTTTTCTATGCTGTTCTTTTTAAAAATTTGTACATTATCAATAATTTTTATAGTTTTTTAAAATTAGGTGTTATCAAAAGTATGCATTTTACTACCTCTAAAATGGAGCTATGTAGAAGAGATTACTGAGTTGTAATGGCATAAAAATATTCTTAAAATAGTCCTTTTAATTTTTAAAAATTAATACAAATTGTGTAAGCAGTAAACTATACAAATATTAATGTAAGCAAATTAATTTTTACATACTCACTTTTATACATACAGGTGCTTTCATTCATATATTATATGTATGCAACAAGAAGAGCACACAGGGACTGCTCATCATTATGGATGCATTACTCTTTCACTTCCCATTCCATAATTTCCTACCAAATGTAGCCATTGTGCTTATTTCTATCAACATAAGTGAGTTTTCTTAAATCTTCCTATAATGGAGTTATTCACCCTGTTCTCTTCTGTGTCTATATATTCTAATTCTGTTCAATATATGACTGGGGTTCACTGAATATATTTCATTGAATATGTGTGTTTTCCATTATATGATTATGATCACATATTCATATCTTCTACTTTAGATGGACATGAGTTGTTTAATCTTTGAGCTATTAGAAATACAGTTGCTATACATAATACTCAGACATATAATTAATATTTTGAGTTAATAACAAATTGTGACATTGTTGGATTAGGTGTTGGTTAGATATAGTTTTAGTAGACATTGCTATATGATTTTACAAAATGATTCTAACAATTTGTACTTCCATCAGAAAAATATGAAGATTTCAATTACTCCAAATGCTTGTTGATGCTTGACAATATCAATCATTGTAATATTAGTGTTTGGTGTGTTCATATAAAGTACATCATATTTGTTATTTGCATTTTACGGATAGCTAATAATGTGTCTTTTTATGTTTATAATTAATTCACACAGTCTTTTTGAAGTACTTATTAAAACTTTATGCTGATTTTTAAATTCATTTTCATGTCTTTTTCTTATTGCTTTATATTACCATTTATGTTTTTTAATATATTATATTGATTATGCTATTACAGTTGTCCCATTTCCCCACTTTACTCCTATCCACCCTCTACACACCCTCCCACCCACTTTTCTTCCCCTTTAGTTCGTGTCCATGGGCTACACATATAAGTTCTTTGGTTTCGACATTTCCTATAATATTCTTAACCTCCTCCTGTCTATTTGTACCTACCATTTATGCTACTTATTCCCTGTATGTTTTCCCTCACTCTCCCCCTCCACTTTTCCACTGAGAACCCTCCACGTGATCTCCATTTCTGTGATTCTGTTACTGTTCCAGTTGTTTGCTTAGTTCATTTTTTTTTTTTTAGGTTCAGTTGTTGATAGTTGTGAGCTTGGTGTCATTTTACTGCTCATATTTTTGATCTTCTTCTTTTCCTTAGATAAGTTCCTTTAACATTTCATATAATAAGGGCTGAGTGATGATGAACTCTTTTAACTTAACCTTATCTGGGAAGCACTTTATCTGCCCTTCCATTCTAAATGGTAGCTTTGCTATATAGAGTAATCTTGGATGTAGGTCCTTGCCTTTCATGACTTTGAATACATCTTTCCAGCCCCTTCTTGCTTGCAAGGTTTCTTTTGAGAAATCAACTGATAGTCTTATGGGAACTCCTTTGCAGGTAACTGTCTTCTCTTCTCTTGCTGCTTTTAATATTCTCTCCTTATCTTTAATCTTGGGTAATGTAATTAATATGTACCTTGGTGGGTGTTTCCTTGAGTCCAATCTCTTTGGGACTCTCTGAGCTTCCTGGACTTCCTGGAAGTCTATTTCCTTCACCAGGTTTGGGCAATTCTCCTTCATTATGTTTTCAAATAAGTTTTCAATTTCTTGCTCTTCCTCATCTCCTTCTGGCACCCCTATCATTCAATTGTCGGAACATTTAAAGATGTCCTGGAGGTTCCTAAGCCTCTCCTCATTTTTGAATTCTTGTTTTTTTTTTTTATTCTGTTCTGGTTGAATGCTTCTTTCTTTCTTCTGCTCCAAACCATTGATTTGAGTCCCAGTTTCCTTCCAGTCACTGTTGGTTCCCTGTACATTTTCCTTTATTTCACTTTTCATAGCCTTTACTTTTTTCTTTACTTTTCAACCATCCTCAACCATTTTGGTGAGCATCCAGATTACCAGTGTTTTAAACTGTGCATCTGATAGGTTGGCTATCTCTTCATCACTTAGTTGTATTTTTTCTGGAGTTTTGATCTGTTCTTTCATTTGGGCTTTTTTTGTTTGTTTATTTGTTTGTTTTGGCATATCTGTTATGTAGTAAGGGGCACAGCCTTAGGTATTCGCCAGGGCAGGGCAATACACCTTGCTGTGTTGGGCCGCTGTTTGTGGGGGAGTGGTCTGAGAGGGAATAATGTTGCTCCTTTAGCTCTCTGCTGGTTTTCGGTCACTTCCTCTGCTACCCACAATCAAATTGGGCTCTTCTGGTGCTGATTCCTGGGTGGGTGGGTTTGTGTACATTCTAGGACCCTGTGGGTCTCTCTAAGGAACTCTCCTGTTAGCCTGGGAGTTTCTCCTGCCACTGCAACCCCCACAGGTGTGTTCAGTCACAGGTTTGAGGCTTTATTGCCCCATGCTGGAACCCTGGTCTCTGTGGTCTATCTGGTTCCCCCATTGTTCTTTCTGGTTTGTCTGCAGGCAGCTGTGGGAACTCCCACTCCACCAGCTGCTGCCTTGCCTTGCCATAGTCCTCTCCATTCTGGCTGCCTGTCTCTGCCCCTCCTACCAGTCTGGATAAATGTTTCTTTTTTGAATCTTTGGTTGTCAGACTTCCATACAGTTCAGTTTTCTGTCAGTTCTTGTTTTTTGTTTTTAAATTAGTTGTTGTCCTTCTTTTGGTTGTGTGAGGAGGCACAGTGTATCTACCTATGCCTCCACCTTGGCTGTGTATTGTTTATATTTTTGATATTAGCACATTTTTAAATAAATACATTTCATGTCTATTTGTAATATATTCACTTAAAGCTGAATTTTCCTCTAAGAACAGCTTTTGCTGTAAAAGATAAAGATTAATATGTTGTGTTTTTATTATTTATTTTGAAATATTCTATGATCTCAATTTGATTTCTTCTTTGATGTTATGTAATTTGTGTTTCTCTATTTTGGAAAATCTGAAAATTTATGTAATATTTATGATATTGCTTTTTATTTTGATTCAACTCTCATAGAACATTCCCAGTATGTTTTCAATTTTTGGAATTACTTGAAACTTGATCTATAATCTGGATGTCATCACTTTCATGAATGTTTTATGTACATTTTCACACAAAATAGCATTCATGAAGTCAAATTTAGATTATAATCATTGAAAGTATAATCATGTATATGAATATATTAAATGCGGAAACGTCAGCTATTGTAGATTCCATTTATTTTTCATTTTTTAGTACTATCTCCCATTGCTGTACATGTTTAACTTATTATGTATTTATACCTTGACTATTTTTATATCTTGTCACTGAATTTATCTTTTTAAAAAGTTTTGCTTTAAAGTCTCTATTTTCTGATATAGTATTACCTCATTTCTTTCAGTTAAGATTTTTCATGTTGTATATTTTCAACACTTTTATATTGAACATGTGAAATTGTATATAATGTATGCTTCTTGTAAATAACAGCTTTTGTAGGTTTTGTGGCTTTTAACTGAAGGCAATATATGTGTTCTGAAATCATAGAAGACTTGTATGAAGAGGTTTACACTTTCGTTTGAAAGGTCAATACAGTGTAGATGACCTTTATCCCTTCCAAAATTTGAGGTTAAGCTTTTAAAAGGCTGTTCTAATTTTTTGAGGGACCTCCATACTGTTTTCCACAGTGGCTGTACCAGTTTACATTATTATCAGTGAGTGAGGGTTCCTTTTTTCCACAAACTCTCCAACACCTTTTATTTACTTGTCTTATTGATAAAAGCTATTCTAACAAGTATGAGGTGGTATTTCATTTTACTTTTGATTTGCATTTTCTGAATAACTACTGAGGTTGAGCACAGAATTACCATATGACCCAGCATCTCCTCTTCTGAGTATCTACCCCCAAATTTGGAAACATTCATAAACATATATGTTTATGAATGCCCTGTATGGGTATTGCTATATTATTCATGGTGGCCAAGACATGGGAACAAACAAAGTATTCCTTGATAGATGGTTGAATAAAGAAAAAGTGGTTCTAGTATATACTAGTCATAAGAAAAGATGAAATGCTGTCATTGTGACAACATGGATGAATCTTGAGAATATCATGCTAGGTGAAATAAGTCAGAGTCAGAGAGAAAAAGTAAAAAAAACTATGATTTCATATATAGTGGGATATGAACGTAAAAACAACAAATGAATAAACACGTAAAATGAGAAACAAAAACTCAGAGACACAGACGACAGTATGCTGGTTACCAGAGGGAAGAAGATAAGGGCGTAGTAAAGGGTAATGGGAGTCAAATATACGGTGATGGAAGGTTTAACATTGGGTGGTGGGCGTACAATGCAATACACAGAACATGCACCACAAATATGTACACTTGAAACCTATATACTTTTATTAACCAATGAGACCCCAATAAATTTGATTTTTAAAGTTAGTCGTGAATACAAACAATACATAAAAAGAATAGGTTGTTTATTTTGGTTTTACCGTACGACCAGCACGTGGCTGTTCTGAAATCTGCACTGATATCCGTAGGTTGCGGAGCCGTTCCACCTCGGTAATGTATTAACATCTCTGTCTCGTAACCTCACACGGTTACTGAATTCTTTGCTGGGCTCTTTGCGTCCCCAACTCAACTTTTTAGATACTTCTCAATGACAGATCACATGCAAATATTTGGGCTCACTTTTCTGTTGTCCCCTACTTCCCAGGATTTTGTCTTTCAATTGCTTCAGACTTTCTGCTAGGATCTATTCTGCCATTACATGGCAAATGTTTTGAAGAAAGAGTTTGAATAAATGCAACATTCACCTTGCTCTTTTTCACTAACACTCAGGAATTGAACCCCCTCTAATTTGGCACCATTGATTTTCCTCTAGTGCCAGTAAAGCTTACTTCACGTATTTTGCTCAGCTTTTATAATTATTTTTGCAGTGAGGTTAGGCCAATATCCAGACTATCTTAAATATTCTTTTTGAAATTCCATCTAGTCTTATGAAATATTAATTAAATCATAAACATTAACCAGAATTACTTAAAATATTTTGACATTAATAGTCTCTCCATAGATTCTAATATAAGAATTAAGTTTCTTTGCTTTGAGGTATACATGCAACAGTGATAAAAGAGAAAGCCAGCCCTGACTGGTGTGGCTCAGTGGATTGAGCACTGGCCTGCAAATCGAAAGGTCATTGGTTCAATTCCCAGCCAGAGGACATGCCTGGGTTGCAGACCAGGTCCCTAGTTGTGGGTATGTGAGAGGCAACTGATCAATGTATCTCTCATATCTTTCTCTTCCTCTCTTTCTTCTTCCCTTCCCTTCTCTCCAAAATTAAATAAATAAGATGTTAAAAAAGAGAAAGCTATTTGATTTTCTCTATAAAGTCCCAGATATAATAAATAATTTCTAAATATTTTAATGAAAAATTAATAAATTTTAACAATAGCTTCCTTGCAATATACATATTTATTTTTTACATTTTTTAAAAATTTATATTTTATACAAAAGTTAACCCTAGAGAAAACTCTTTAATTTAATTTTGTATAAATTATTTTCAAATAAACTTAATATATAGCATAAGATATATGACTAAATCTTTTATCTCCATGGTTAGGTTTATTCCTAGGTACTTTAATTTTCTTGTTGCTGTAGAAAATGGGATATTTTTCTTGATTTCTGTTTCTGATATTTCATTGTTGGTATAAAAATGCCCTTAATCTGAATATTGATTTTGTATCCTACTGTTTTGGCAAATTCATTTATTAGGTTGAGTAGTTTTTTTCATGGAGTATAGGATTTTCTATGTACACTATCATGTCATCAGCAAACAATGACAGTTGCTTCTTCCTTTCCAATTTGGATACCTTTTATTTATTTTTCTTGTTTGATTGCTGTGGCTAGGACTTCCAATATTATGTTGTATAGAAGTGGTGAAAGCGTACATCCTTGTCTTGTTTCCGATCTTAGTGGGAAAGCTTTGGAGTAGTGGGGGGAAGTGGAGACAACGGTACTTGAACAACAATAAAAAAGAAAAAAAATAAAAGTCATTAAAATAAAAAAGTGAAAGTGTACAGTTTTAATGCATGTATTGGAATGGAAGTAACATCAGAATAAAAATAATTAATTACACACAAAAAAGATATATGAGTAGAGAACTTAAGTCACTTTAATAACTAAAGACCTCTTTATTAAAAATAAGCAGTGTTCTGCACATAGATTTCTAGAATACATTTGACATATGCAATAAGATTATATATCAGCACAGAGATTTCTGAACTGTAAATTTCATCCAAAACATATGAAATAAAATTTAAATATTATTTTAGAGTTCATTTCTGATTTTAATAACTTTTCTATACTTTGTCACCTCCCATTTTACAACTTCTTTTGATTATTATTTTTTCTTCCAAGTTTTAAATTTTCTGATTCATTTATTTTCATAAGTCTAAATGTATGAGAATATTTACTTTATATTTTGTTATTGTGCACATTTTCCTTTGCTTCATGCCCTTTATTTTTTCTGGGGTGGTGAGTAGGAGAGTTAGAAAGTGTTAAACTATCTCCATTATTATAGGAGGACCAAATCAAGCACATTTTTGTTCATCGAATTTTTCTCTTAAACCACACTGTAACAATATTTCAGTGCATAGGATGAAAACAAGTTCTTGTGACCAGTAGACCACATTTTCCCCTAATTTATTTGATTTCAGACATATAAAAATTGAGTAGTTATTTGAAAACTAGATATATCTATAAGAACCTCAAATATAGGAGGCCAAATGTCATGGAAGGTGATTCTGAAGACATAGATGGGGCCTAGACAAGGCCAAGCCTTGTAATGATGAAGAGTTTGAAATTAACTAAAAACAGGAAAAATACTGGCATTTTTTAAAGTTGAGGTAGGAGGGCATCAGAGGGAGAAGCAATGAGTTTGGTGAGAGGAAACTAGATGGGAAGTTATTTACTCTAATAAGGAAGAAATTATGGCAGATGGCAGTGGCAGTATAGATGGGAGACACACATGGATTCAAGTACTCCACAGATAAACACAGCAGGACTTGTGATGATTTAATAATCACAAATGGATAGTTGGATAGTTAGAGATAACGCCCTGCTTTCAGGTGACTCATCTTAATTATTGGTAGAAAAGATTTGCAAGAGGGATGATAGTTTTCTCTAAATTGTTTTTTCACTAATCGAATGAAGAGATTAAGAAGGCAGTTAGATATACAAATCTAAAGCTCAGAAGATGAGTTTGGGGTGGGAATATAATATATGCATAATTTGATATAAATAGTTATTGAAGCTGTTCATTAATTAATTCAACCAACACATTTTTATCACACTCTACTATATGTCAGGCACTGTTCTATGTTCTGGAGAGTCAGATAAATTTTAGAATCAGCTTGACGAGATCTATGAAAATCCTTTTGGATTTTAATTGGGATTTCATTATTTGTGTATAATTGATACCTATGTAATATTTAGGCCACTTTTCTTGAAAAATGTTATATCTCACCACTTGGGTTTTATTTAGTACTTTAATACTTTATGTTTGTTTCATTATATACCTTTTATATTTCTTTTGTTAAGTCCTAGATATTTTATGTTTTCTTTTTTTGTCCTGTGAATGAAATCTGTCACATTTTTCAATTGGTTATAACTGACCTACAAAAGCATTGGTTTTTGTATGCTGAACTTTTATTCAATTTCCTTTATGAACTGCCTTTCTTGTTCTAATAAGTTAGTTTAATCTTTTTGCCTTTTAAGGTAAAGAGGTGTATTATCAGCAAAAAATAACAGTATTATCCCTCCTTTTCTTTTTCTGACCTCATTGTATTGAATTGGACTGCTTGTAAAGTTTAATAATAAGAGGGATAGTTAGAATTTCTTTCATTTTATTTTGTGATCATCCAAGTTTTACAAATTTACACCCCTCCCTACTTGCTAAAAAATGTATCTTCTGGTATACAGAACAAAGAAATTGTTCCATGTGACAATTCCAAACAAGGAAGATCTTTTTGGTTTGCCTGTTGGAGATCTACATCTGAAAATATATAAAGTGATCTTAGAAAACTGCAGGAATAACCAAGCCAAAATGGAGTGTATGTCTGAAAGTTTACAAAAATTCTAGGTTTGCACAGTTAATGATGACTCCGTGGCATGTGTTGTGAATAGCCATTTACTTCTTATCAATAACAACTTGCTATCTAAATAAAATAATGTAAACTATACTGAGTAATAATCTTAAAATAAATGTTGCTTTTATTTTCAATGAAGAATGGAAAAAAAAGAATTGCAAATATAAAGAGCCACCTCAAAGATTCTGTCCCAAAATTCTATAAGAGAATGTAAAAGGCCTTAGAATTTCTTTGTGTGCTATTTACAATGACCAGGTATTTTATTTCAAGAAACTAATATCACTTAAACCTACTAATTTTTAAATTACATTAGAGAACACAAGATTACCAAGGAATATGACATAGTTATTACCACCAAAAGAAGACCAAAACTAAACAAAAAACCCCAAAAGCCCATAAAAGAAACTAATAATAATAACAACAATAAATTAATCAAGCAGGAAACATACTGACAATTTTTTCACAGTAATTAAATACCTATGAGTTTTTTAAAATAAATTTGAAATTACAATAATCAAATATGTAATTTTGATGATGCTATGTGGTTGATAAGCAAACAATTTCTCATTTAATCTGAATTGTGTGTGTTATCATTCTTCTGGTTATTATACAGAAGGTGGGTATGGAAAGAGTGTTGAATTGAAATTGGAAAGTCAATGTGAAATATAAAATAGTGCACTAAGATGACTTGGGTGAGTTTTTTTCCTTTATCTTCTTTTTTTAAATTGTCCTTTACCTCCCTTTTCTTTATTTTACTTTATCTCCTTTTTCCATTAGCAATGTTTGAACATAAAAAATACCTAGTCTTGTTACCACACAGGCACCAGCCAGAGCAGCTCTGCCTCAGGTCACCCTGTAGTGTGTGGGTTCTTGACTTCAGGTAGAGAAGATTTTACAACATGAGTCCAGGCGATTTTGATAATACATTTGTTAAGACTGGGGACAGTGGATCGAAAGAAGGGCTTAGGGTGGAAGTAACAGGAGAGAGCCTAGGCACTACTCTGCTTTGACTCCCTGGAAAAATTAGATGAAAAGAGTGAGCCAAGGTGGGGATGCTTTTTGCTCATGAGAAAATCAAGGTGAAAGGGGGCATTGAACCCTGGGTTGAGCTGATGCTGCCCACTGCTCCCCTGACTGAAGTCTCCTTGGGATCCTTAGAGTTTAGAAGGAAATAAAAAGTTCTTGCCTGAGAAGGGGTGTGGGTGTGCTCTAAAACCCATGCCCCTTTCTGGCACCAGGGACCAGTTTTATGAAGACAATTTTTCTATGAACTTGGGGTGGGAGGAGCAGGGATGGTTTTAAGATGATTCAAGTCCATTGCATTTATTGTGCACTTTATTTCCATTATTACATTGTAATATATAATGGAATAATTATGCAACTCACCATAATGCAGAATCGGTGGGAGTCCTGAGCTTGTTCTCCTGCAACTAGACGGTCCCATCCGGGGGTGATGGGAGACAGTGAGTTGCCTGTGCCCAGTCTACCCTGTAATCTTGTTTCGGTTGCTGCCACTGCAGAAAACCCTGCTTCACAAAGATAGGATGTTGGAAATGGAATCAGGCTTTTCAGAGCTTTTGTGGCAATATCAGGATATTCTGCCTTGACTTTAACCCAGAACATATGGAGAGTTGAAGTTGTCTCAAACATACTTTTAAGGCCACCATCGTTTGCAGTCTCAAGCTGTTGATCCTCTTCTAGCACAGACAAAATCAGTTCACCTGGCTTGTTCACAAATGGGTCTCAGATCCAATCCTTCCCAGTTCAGGGTCATTTGTGGTTGGAAAATAATGCTCAAACTCTTTTGAAAGCTGAGATAGGTGGTCATGCCCACCTATCTCAGGGAGAAAGAAGGCCCTGGCTCAGTCCTTTTCAAATTTGCTGTTAATGTTTGAAACATCTCAAAAACCCCAAAGTTCACTCGTCATTCCTATAATGCCAGCCCGGCTTTGAATGCAGCTGCTTTCTCTGCTGACTTGAACACAGTTGTGATTCTCTCCTGAAGTGACGGATTGAGTTCATTGAGCAGGTTGAATATGTCACACACGTAAGCAAGTCTTGCAACCCATTCCACGTCGCTGAAATGTGCTACCAGAGGCGACTGTTTTTCTAAAAGAAATTTCTCAACTGTCTCCTGTAACTCAAAAACTCTGACCAGTGATCTACCTTTAGAAAGGCATCTCACTTCTGCGTATGACACGTGTGTTCTGTGTCCATCTCACAGAAATGTACTTTAATGTACACCCTGCAAAACATTGTTAAATTCAGGTGACATTTTTCAGCTAGCCAGCATTTCTCTATGGATGACACAGTGCATTGACTCCCATTCAGAAGCGACCTCTTTGACCTGAGTAGTGAAACCAGAAAGCCGTCCATCCAGTCATGGCAGCCACTCCATCCGTGCATATACTGACACAAAACGACCAGTTCAGTTTTCATGATATTGAAGACCTGAATAGTGCTGTAGCCCTGCTGTTGGTTGGAAACAAAATCACACATAACATATCCTTATGCACATCCTCCTGAAAAATATAACACACAAAAACAAGCATTGTTGCCTTGTTGTCAACATACATAGACTCAGCATCCTGGGTGGCGTACTGTGATGACTCATTAATTCTAACAGTTGCGCCCTAGTATCCTCTGCTATTACTACAATTTGTCTAGTTATGGTGCGAGACAAAAGAGGAACACGTGCCACTTTTGGGAACTGCAACTTCTCCTAAAAGTTTGTAGTGAGTTTCCTTAGCAGCAGGCAGGATCATATTTTCCCCAATAGCAAAGGGATTCTTAACTTTAGCAATGTGGTTAGCCACTAAGAACGATGCTTTCAGCTCAGACACATTTGATGAAGGGGCTGCCTTCAATAATTTGTTCTGCTCCTCATCTTCACATTTTTCTTTTGTTTGTTTGCTTTGAAAAATTCCAGTGGCTTGTCTTTTAATGCACAGTGCTTGGCCTCCACGTGGTGAAGCAGTATTGAACGTTTCATAACTTCGTTGGATAGCTGGTGACCACACATGATACAAAGTGGGCTTGAAGAATGTGAATCACCTGTTGTAATGAACCCATAATTAAAGTAGACTTGGTATATTCTTTTAAATGCAGCTTTCTTTTTGTTGACAGTCTTGGAGTCTTCTGCTGTCTCATTATTGGGTCTTTCTCCTTTTTCAAAGAAGCTCTCCAGTGAGGTTTGTTTTCTATTCATTATGGCTGGGGTTAGCATTTGGGCTTACCAAACTGACTGAGACAAGTGTACAGTGCAGGAAAGAGGCACAGATGGAAGTGGCAAATAAAATAAGAGACGGTCCATGCACAGACTGTAATATAGTAAGTATTGGATTGTGACTTAAAGCCTGCCACCAGATGCAGCTTAATTGCCACTTGCTACTCACTGATAGAATTTTGATACGGGTCTGCAAGCAATTGATTTGTTATGGTCTCTGTGCAGTAGGTGAGAATCTCAGGAGATGGTTTCAACCAAATGTGTATTAGCTTTCCATTTGCATTTTTAATATTCTAATGCATAAAAATAAACACATAAGGGGGGTTTGGGAATATTCTTCGGTCTGCTTTACTGTTTTACTTTTACACTGAGTCAGTCTGGCTTTAATGGGGTTTTTGTTATTTGTTCCTGACTTCATCTGTCCTTGGATTAGCTGGCACAAATGCCATTAATTGGGTCTCTGTTCTCTGTCTCCCTAATCAGGGAGAATTAAACTATGTCTTCTTTGGTTAGGGAGGAGAGGTGTAAATCATTCACTCTCAAGTGTCCTTGGTTAGGGGAGATCAGTTCTTGTGATTCACCAGCTGGCTCTAAGTTGCTCAAACTGTTTGGCCTTGTTCTATTTTCTTGTCTCAGTTTCCCCATTCCATTTGCCCAGGGATTGTCTTAGCTTCCTACTATCCTGCCTCAGTCTCACTGCCATGTCTCACTTGTCTGTGTGGTAAGTGGGACAAGAAATCTTTCTCCCCAGCCCGCTGTGTTTATTGTTTTAAAAACAAGACAACTGATGCTGATGGAGTGTAAAGGATTTTTCTCAATGTCATACATTTAGTGATTGAAAGAATAGTCAACCATATTTTTTGCTCTAAATCATATCATTTTCTTCACTAAATCTGACTAATAAATAAGCTACAAAAAGATTCTACATTTCTGAATAATTCTTCTGCAGCATTTTTTACTCCATTATTTAATCATGCACCTTTAATATCCAAACTAAAGTATTTAGTGTACTTGATATTATTCCTTCTAAAAAGCCCTGTTTCCCCATGTGACATCAAAGCAAAGGAGTTTTCTACTATAAGCGTCTACATGCGATGATGAAGTAGTTGCAATCTCCGGAAACAATCTGTAGAATTTTCCTTTTTTGTCAGTATATTGCTTAACATGTTGTTACAGTCTGTATTAGTCAGAGTTCTTAAGAAAAACAATTCCTATAGAATGTATATATTTAGACACAGAGAAATTTATTTTAAATAATTGACACATGATTTTTTTGGGGGGTTGGTAAGTCTAAAATTTGCAGTGCTAACTGGAAATTCTGCCAGCACTTAATGCTGCAATCTTAAGACCTTCCTAAGACAATCCGGAGGTTGAATTGCTTCCTTTTTGGGATCCCATAGTCTTTTCTTATAGACCTTCAACTCATCAGATGAGGCCTATTTGCATTATGAATGGTAATTTTTACTCAAAAGTCTACCTATTTAAGTGTGAATTGCATGTAAAAAATACTTTCACAACAATATCTAGTCTACTGTTTGACCCAAAAAGTGGGCACCATAGGTTAGCCAAGTTGACATACCTTATTTATCAGACCATGAGTCACCTAGGTTTTAGAGAAGGAAAATAGGAAAAAAATTGAAGCAAAAAATATGGTAAAATATTTAATGACATAAATAACATAATATTTCACCTATATAAATGTAAAGCTACATTTGAACTATAAGACCCACCCCCCTTTCTTCCCAAATTTGGGGAAAAGGTATGTCTTATAGTCTGAAAATATGGTATATTATTACACACAGTCAAATGGTTGATGTTGTCATTTTAAACTTGGTAAAAGCAGGCTTTGGGCTGGTTTGTTTTTAGCACTCCTTAGCCACCAAATTTACACACACAGAGCAAAATAAGTTATAAATTTATGTTGGTTGATTGAATAAAAGGAGAATGACTAAATATATTGTCATAGAGTTTTTCATTAGTTACAAGAAATTCATGGGAGGCTAATGAGGATGTGTCTTTCGAATGTACTTAAAATACTTTCAATGCCAAATTTTAAACTAATTTTTTAAAAAAATCAAGTCTCTATTTTTGCCATTGTGTGCAATGAGAGTCACACACAGTGAGGTTTATTCCTAGAAGAGAAAGTATATTCGGTCATATACGCATATGTGTGTGTGTGTATCCCAGCATTTCGATTTGTGATCTGCACTCCTAAGCCTTGATCCTAAGCTGTTGGCACTCGGCAGTGTCTTTCATTCTGATGCTACTCCTGGAAGCAATTTTGCATTGGTTTCCACTGAATGGAAAAGAAATAATGAAGTCTGCATAATATTTATCTCACAACTGTAGTAGGTATTAACTTCAGGAAAAAAAATGAATAAATTAAAGAAGAAAGACATAAAAATATTGGTAATATTATATCCATCGGGTCATGAAAATAGAATTGACTGATTTCACTGAACTTTTTCACCGTAACTTTTTCTCCTAATGTAAAAGAGTCAAAACTTTTTGAATAAGAGTATTCTTTCTTTTACTTTCCTTCCTGTTGAGAAAATTGACTTAAAAGCGTTATTTTTCAGACTAACATGTGTTTCTCCTGTACGACAATAACCAAGCGAGTATGCATATGTACAACGCATTACTTCATTGAGCTTAAACACATAACAAAGGAGTAATGTTGCTCAGGCTTTGATATAAACAACACCAAATAAGAAAAGCCAGAGGAGATTTCATTAAATAACACTTTGCTCTCTCTTGGACAATAATCTCTAGATGAGCACTAATAGAACTCTCTGCAGTGATGATAAAGTTTTATATTTGTGCTGTGTGTAAGATAGACAAAAGCAACACATGGTAATTGAACACTTGAAATGTATAAAGGAGACCAAGAACCTGACTCTCATATGAAATGTACTTATTTTTAAATTTAAATTTAAATAGACACACAAGCTTCATGTACTCTATTGGTAGATCAACTCTTGATTTTTTTTAAATTAAAATAAACACTCATAACATAAGCACAGGAACTGTGCATGACAACATGAGATCCAGGGTCCTAACCCCACTGTCCAGAAACAGGCCCAATATGTAATCTACATTAAATACATTTTTTAATATTTGCTAGTGTAATAAATGGATAAAAAACAAAATATGTTGTTAAAGAATCTATAATTTAACTGAAAAATAAATAGAATAAAACTATTAAACTATTTTCATATTTTAAGTAGGTAATATTATAATACAAAAGGATAAATAAATAGAAATAAATCACCTATAAGCTTTTTTATTGTTTATTTTCCATTACCATTTATATCCCTTATAGAAGTGACCATGTAATTAACATAGTTCATAACCTTCATTTTTTAATCCTCACCTGAAGATATGCTTATTGATTTTTTTGCATTGTATTCAAATGTTTAAGTAAATTAAAAATATTACAATATAAACTTTTCCCATTATTTAAATAAAACTATTTTTATAAAACTCTGTAGTTTTTTTCCCCACTGGTTGTGAATTTCTGTTTGAGCAATTACTATTAATTCAAATTTTTAATGTATTGCAAGTGGATTTTTTCCTTTGCATTTTCTAGTCCTTTCTGCTTACTAGAGAAGCTATCAATTCTATGTGTGTATATTGCACTTATACCAGGTCACTTTACTTAATTACTTATTCCAATAATCTATAATCAATTCTCTTTGGATATATGTTATTTATTTTGAAATATAAATTATCAAAAATAGCAATAAAAGTGTCTATTAATTGTCCTTATAAAATCTTAACATAATATCACTTTGCTTTAGATATTTTTAAAGAAACTATTGTTGAAGGCCAATGCATATCAAACTAAATTCTGTCACTCTGTCAGTAGTATTCACTATTAATAAATTAGGGATCATATTTTAATTCATTTTTATACTATTACAAAATATGTATACATATGTGTTTCATGATCTGTATAACATTTAGAACAAATGACATTGTGTTGTATATATTATGCTTTTTTACTGAGGTACACTTTATGGCACATACCCATGTAATACACTATCTATTGTTTATTCATGTTGGTGTAATTGAAGTGTACCAAAGTGCATTTACCCAATCTTCCTTCAGGGACCAATATTTTAATACTACACATACTGCAAAAATGGAAATTTTTGCACAAGTCTCCTTATAATTTTTTGGCAAATTTCACAACTCCTTCTGTGTTCTATTTATATTTTCTATTCCTTTTTTTGCTTATTGATTTTAAAAAGAGTGGAAGGGAGAGAGAGACATCAATGTGAGAGGTAAACATTGTTTGGTTTTCCTCCCATACGCACCCCAACCAAGTGTCAAAACCACAACCTAGTCATGTGCTCTGACCAGGAATCAAACTCACAGCATTTTGGTGCACAGGACAATGCTCCAACCAACTGAAACACCCAGCCAGGGCCAAAGCCCCCATTTTTTATTTATTAGATAATGAAAGTGAACTTGTATAAAGAAACTTTTTTTATTTTTGTTCGATTACAGTTGTCCCAATTTATGCCGCATTGCTCTCGCCTAGTCAATCCTCACACTGTTGTCCTTGTCCATGAAGAGAATTTTTAAGAGAACAGAGATGGTAATGAGATTATTCAATCATTCAGTTAATGAACAATCAATGAATTATTACCCATTTACAAATGGAGATTTGGAGAAAATGAATCAGACTAAAACCTCTGAAATACTAATACATTATGACAAAGATTGACAATGGGAAAATTAGAAGCTGATTATGCTTTTAAATATATATTTATAAATACATATTTTAATTAAATTCTGGAGAAAAGTTTAATGCAGTAAAGTTTGGATGTCATTTTCAGTAATAGAAGAGATTTTTTTGAGCAGGTTACCTGATGAATAATGTAAAATACTTTATTTTGATTTCACATGAACATGTGCTAACACTCAATATGAGAAATCTCAGGAAGCCAGAGAAGTTCTACGGATTATACAGCTTATTACAGTTTCACTAACCCCACCCCCAAATAATATTCCCAATGTTTTACCTATTCGGTGCCTATCCCAACACAAAGCCCTGACTACCACTCAAAAATTTTTTGGCTCTCTCTAATTTTTTCTTTTCCAGGACACTATATAAATGCAATTATATAGTATATCTTTAAAAAATTGCACAGTCACAATGGAATCATTTAGACTGACTTTTTAAAAATATATTTTATTGATTACGCTATTACATTTGTCCCATTTCCCCTTCATCCCCTCCACCCTGCACACCCCCTCCCACCCACATTCCTCCCTTTAGTTCATGTCCATGTGTCATAAGTTCATTAGCCTCTACAATTTTCCACACTATTCTTGCCCTCCCCCTGTCTATTTTCTACCCACCATCTATGCTACTTATTCTCTGTACCTTTTCCCCCCTCCTCCACCGACTCTCCTGTTGCTAAACCTCCATACGATCTCCACTTCTGTGGTTCTGTTCCTGTTCTAGCTGTTTGCTTAGTTTGCTTTTGTTTTAGGTGTGGTTGTTAATATCTGTGAGTCTGCTATCTTTTTACTGTCATATTTTTTATCTTCTTTTTCTTAGATAAGTCCCTTTAACATTTTATGTAATAAGGACTCGGTGATGATGAACTCCTTTAACTTGACCTTATCTGAGAAGCACTTTATCTTTCCTTCCATTCTAAATGACAGCTTTGCTGGATAGAGCAATCTTGAATGTAGGTCCTTGCCTTTCATGACTTGGAATACTTTTTTCCAGCCCCTTCTTGCCTGTAAGGTCTCTTTTGAAAAATCTGCTGACAGTCTGATGGGCGCTCCTTTGTAGGTGACTCTGCCTTTATCCCTTGCTGCTTCTAGAATTCTCTCCTTTATTTTAATCTTGGCTAATGTAATTATGATGTACCTTGGTGTGTTCCTCCTTGGGTCCACCTTCTTCGGGACTCTCTGAGCTTCCTGGACTTCCTGGAAGTCTATTTCCTTTGCCAGATTGGGGAAGTTCTCCTTTATTATTTATTCAAATGAGTTTTCCACTAGTTGCTCTTCCTCTTCCCTTTCTGGTACCCCTATGATTTGGATGTTGGGATGTTTAAAGATGTCCTGGAGGTTCCTAAGCCTCTCCTCATTTTTTTTTTTTTTTTTGAATTCTTGTTTCTTCATTCTTTTCTGTTTGGTTGTTTCTTTCTTCCTTCTGGTCCACTCCATTGATTTGAGTCCCAGTTTTCCTCCCATCACTATTGGTTCCCTGTGCATTTTCCTTCATTTCACTTATTGTAGACTTCATTTGTTCATTTAATTTGCAACCAAAATCAACCAGTTCTGTGAGCATCCTGATCACCAGCACTTTGAACTGTGCATCTGATAGGTTGGCTATCTCTTGGTCACTTAGCTGTTTTTTTTTTTTTTTTTTTTTTTTTTTTTTTTTTTTTTTTTTTTTTTTTTTTTTTTTTTGTATCTTTGATCTGTTCTTTCGTTTGAGCCATCCCCTCCTCCCCCCATCTGGTCGCACCTGTTACATATGAGGGGCAGATTCTTAGGTATTCACCAGGGCAGGGCAGCCCAGTTGCTGGGTTGTGATGCTGTATGTGGGGGCGGGGTCCGGGAGGGAAGAATGGTGCTTGCTCCTTTCTGTCTCGTATTTCAGTCCTTTCCGCCACTTCCCCCAAGAAAATTGGGCCCTTCTGGTGCTGATTTCCATGTGGGTGGGCTTGTGTACATTCTAGGACCCTGTGGGTCTCCCCAACCAACTCTCCTGTGAGGCTGGGAGTCTCTCCCGGCACCTCAACCCCCACAAGTGTTTTCAATTAGTGTTTTTAGGTTTTATTTCCTGGCTCTGGGGCCCTGGGTTATACAGTCTATCTCACTCCCCATTTTCACCTGGATTATCTGCACGTGAATGTGGGACCACCTGGTCAGCCTGCCACCTTGGGTGGCCTCACTGGGTCTGCCCATTGCCACCCTGCACCCCGGGGCCTGCTAGCCACCACTGCCAGCATGCCTGGAGCTCCTGCATGCCCGGTTCTCCAACCTCTGCTTTTTCCTGCCACAACTCCACCCCTCTTACCGGTCTGGATGAATGGTTGTCGGACTTCCATACAGTTAAATTTTCTGTTAGTTCTGGTTCTTTTCTTGTTTCTAAATCTTTGTTGTCCTTAACTTTGGTTATGCAAAAAGGCACAGTGTGTCCACCTATGCCTCTATCTTGGCCAGAAGTAACCTAGACTGACTTATAATTAGCAATATGCATTTAAGATGTACAGATGTCTTTGCATAGCTTCATAGCTCATTTCTTTTTATTTGAATAGTATATTATTGTATGGATGTAATGCAGTTTGTTTATCCAATCATCTTCTAAGAACATCTGGGTTCCTTTCACTGTTTGATAGTTTATAAGTAAAACTGGTATAAACACTCACAGGTTTTTGCCTGTTTTGTATGGATGTGTTTTCAAATCAGTTTGATAAATGCTCAAAAATTTAATTGATGGATCATATTGCTCAGCTTTGTGAGAAATTACCAAAATCTTTTAAAGTAATGTACAAGTTTATATCCCCACCAAAATGAGTAAGAGTTGCTATTGTTGTGTAGTCTCTTTAGCAATTGATGTTCACAGTTTTATTTATTTTAGCCATTCTGAGAGTTATGTAGTGGTATCACATTTATTTAATTTGCATCTCCCTAAATACAAATGATGTTGAGAATCTTTTCTTATGCTTACTTGCCATCTCTATTTTTGTTGGTGAAGTATATGTTCAGATGTTTGCCCATTTTTAATTGTGTTTGTGTTTGTTTCCTTATTTTTGAATCTTAAAAACAGTCTGAATAATTTAGGCACAAGGCCTTTATAAGGTATATCGGTGATTTTCAACCAGTGTGCCACAGCACACTGAGGAACCACAAGAACTTTTTAAAAATAAAAAGTAATGTTCTATAACTACCTACCTACTCCCAGCTCACTTTCTAAAGGAAAACTCTTTTATCTTTGGAGTAGTCACTTATTAATAAATATGTATTTTATGAATTTACATATGTTTCTTCATAAACATGTTTTAGTATCTATTATCTTTCCATCTTTGAGAAATTAAAGTTTATTTATTTATTTATTTTTGTTGTTTTTCGGTTAAAATTGTCCCACCTTTTTCCCATTGCTCTCTCCTGTCCCATACACCCCCCACTCCCATAGTCAATTCTCCCAAATGTCCATGCCTGTGAGTCTTCTATTCATGTTTCTTGGCTTTCCCCTTCTCCTTCTTTCCCCCATTACTGCCTTCTGCCCTCCACTCGGGTCACTGTCAATTTGTTCTTTATTTCCAAGTCTCTGGTTGTATTTTGCTTGCTTGTTTGTTTTGTTGATTAGGTTCCGCTTATAGGTGAGATCATATGGCATTTGTATTTCACTGCCTGATTTATTTCACTTAGCATAATGCTCTCCAGTTTCATCTATGCTGTCACAAAGGGTAGGGGTTCCTTCTTTCTGCTATGTAGTATTCCATTGTGTAAATGTAGCACAGTTTTTTGATGGACACTTAGGCTGTTTCCAGCACTTGGTTAATGTAAATAATGCCACTATGAACATTGGGGTGCATAGGTTCTTTTGAATTGGTGATTCAGGATTATTAATGTATAATCCCAACAGTGGGATCACTAGATTCAAAGGCAGTTCCATCTTTAGTTTTTTGGGGAAATTCCATACTGTTTTCCACAGTGGCTGTACCAGTCTGCATTCCCATCAACAATGTACTAGGGTTCCCTTTTCTCTACAACCTCACCAGCACTTGTTGTTTATTGATTTGTTTATGATGGCCATTCTGAACAGTGTGAAGTGGTATCTCATTGTGGTTTTAATTTGCATCCCTTGATGGCTAGTGATGTTGAGTATTTTTTCAAGTGTCCATAGTTCCTCTGTGTGTCTTCCTTGGAGAAGTGTCTGTTCAGGTCCTTTGCCTATTTTTTAGTTGAATTGTTCCTCTTCCTGGAGTGGAATCATGTGAGTTCTTCATGTATTTTGGAGGTAAAGCCCTTGTCCCATGTATCATTGGCAAATATGTCTTCCCATACTGGTTACCTTTCCATTTTGTCGATGTTTATTCTAGCCATGCAGAAGCATTTTAATTTGATGTAGTCCTGTTTGTTTGTTCTTTCCTTTATGTCCCTTGCTCTAGAGGACATATCAGTGAAAATATTGCTGTGTGGAATATCTGAAATTTTTCTGCTTATGTTCTCCTCTAGAACTTTTATGGTTTCAATGACTTATATTTAAGTCTTTTATTTATTTGTAATTTGTTTTTGTGTATGGTGTAAGTTGGTGGTTGAGTTTCATTTTTTTTTTTTTTTTTTTTTGCATGTGCTTTTCCAGGTCTTCTAACACCATTTGTTGAAGAGGCTATTTTTACTCTATTGTGTGTTCCTGTCCCCTTTGTCAAATATTAATTGATCATTTTGACATGGATTTATTTCTGGGCTCTCTAGTCTGTTCCATTGATCTATGTGTCTATTCTTATGCCAGTACCAGACTGTTTCGATTACAGTGGCCTTGTAGTATAATTTGACATCAAGTATTGTGTATTGTGATCACTTTTACTTTGTTCTTTCTCAAAACTGGTGAGGCTATATGGGGTTGTTTATGGTTCCATATGCATTTTTGAAATATTTGTTCTATATCTATGAAATATGTCATTGGTATTTTGATAAGGATTGCGTTAAATCTATAAATTGTTTTGGGTACTATGGACATTTTTTTAAAGATTGTATTTATTTATCTTTAGAGGGGAAGGGAAGGAGAGCAGGAGAGAAATATCAAGTATGGTTGCCTCTCGTGTGTCCCGTGTGTCCCCTGCTGGGAATTGTCCTTCAACCCAGGCATGTGCCCTGACTGGGAATTGAACTGCGATCCTTTGGTTTGCAGGCCCACGCTCAATCCACTGAGCTACACCAGCCAGGGCAACTATGTAAATTTTGATGATGTTAATTCTTCCAATACATGAACAAGGTATATCTTCCATTTACTAGTGTCTACCTTAATTTCTTTCTTCAATGTTATGTAGCCTTCTGAATACAGGTTTTTTACTTCCTTAGTTAAGTTTATTACTAAGTATTTTATTTTATTTTGTTATTCTTGAAAATAGGACTTTTTCCCCTAATTTCTGTTTCTGATGTTTCATTGTTGGTATATGGAAATGGCTTCAATTTCTGAATGTTGACTGTGTATCTAGAATTTTGTCAAATTTATTTATTAGATCAAGTTTTTTTGCCTTTTGTCTTTCCATGTATATTTTATAATATGTTGTCAATGTCGTCAAATATCACTGAGACTTTTATTGAAGTTCCACTGATTCTATTGTTTGATTTGAAAAAAAAAATAGTGTCTTAACAATATTGAGTCTCCTAATACCTGAACATAGACTATTTCTCTATTTATTCATATCTATTTGATTTATTTTATCAGTATTTCAGTATTTTACACACTAATTTGGTACATACTTTGTTAGACTTACAGCTATTTTTTAAAGTTTATTTTATTATTACTGCTATTGTCAGTTTGTTTATTGCTGGGAAATAAGATAGCAACTGATTTTATATATTGATCTTCTATCCTGTGACCTTGTATATGGTATTGTTTTTGGGAGTTTTGCTATAGGGTCTTTGGGATTTTCTACATAAACAATGATGGCATAAGCTAATAAAAGTTGTTTCATTTTATTTCTTCTTTTTTCTTTACCTTAATTTGTTTTACTTGTGTTATTTTACTAGTTAGGACCTCTGGTACAATGCTGAGTAAGACTGGTGAGAGATAGTATGTGTGCCTTTTTTCCTGTCTTAGAAGGAAAACATCTAATCTTTCATTTTTAAGAATGATGTAAGCTCTTAATTGTTCTGTAGTCTTCATGAAATAGATAAAATTCTCATCAATTTACACTTTGTGTACACTTTTATCATGAATAAATGTAGCATTTTGTTACATGTTTTTTCTATATCAATTGGTATAGCCACATGATTATTGTACTTTATTGACATGGTAGATTACATTAATTAAGGTAAATGTTGAATCTGTCTTGCATATCTATTATTAATTTCTTGGTATGTACAATTGTTTCATACATTGTTAGATTCAATTTACTAATATATTTGAAGATTTTACATCTATGTTGATGAGAGTTATTAGGCTATAGTTTTCTTTTTGTTGGAACATCTTTATTTTGTTTACTATTAGATTAATGCTGGCCTCATTGAATGAATCAGAAAGTTGTTTCTTCACTTCTATTCTGGAACACATTGTTGAAAATTCATATTTTTTCATAAATATTTGGTAGAATTTACAAGTGAAACCACTTGGGCCTGTTACTTTCTTTTATGAAGAATACTAATTATTGCTTCATTGCTTCAGTTTTTAAAAATATGTAAAGGGATATTCAAGTTATCTATTTCTTCTTGTCTGAGTTTTGTTAGTTTGTATTTAATGAATTGGTCTATTTCACATAGTTATCAAATTTGAACACAGTTGTTCATAGTTTTCCTTTCTTATTTTCAGTTCAATCAGCCCCTGATATCCAAAATACTTGAAAAGTGTTTATCTCTTAAGAAAAGCAATTTCTTGCTTTGTTTCTCCTGCGTCACATAATCAACTCATTGTTAAAATCTGGTACTATGTGAATAATTTTTGGTATATATAATCACCTGTATATGGTATGTAATATTTCCTGGTCTTTCATGAAAGATGGTATTCTTTCAACAGTGGAATTATTGCAGTTTAGAAAGATTTAATACAAATAATTACACCTTTTTATTATGTGGGATATATTCAGGAGGTCCATAAACTTCTACTTTTTCTCAGGTCCTCTAACTTCCTAATTAGGGTGAATGAAAAATGTATTAAAAGCCATATAACTATCTTTCAAGGATGATACAAAACTTTGAATTATTCAGAAAGAGGATACACATTGACTTAATTGCACACTAAGTAGGAAATTGCCACTATAGATTCCTTGAGATAGGATACATGAAAAAGAAGTAAACACAAGGATTCTAGCAAATAGGTGTAGGTATGAGACACCACCACTTCCTAGCTAATGAATAAAACAGTGAGTCAGGGAAAGAGAAGTCTTTCATTGGTAATGTGGTAATTACCAGTTACAGTGGTTATGCCAGAAATACCCAGGATCAAAAGGAAAAGAGGATACTGATTATTTATTTTTTCTGAATCAATTCATTTTTTAAACTAAATCTATTGGGGTGATATTGGTTAATAAAATTACATAGATTACAAATGTACACTTCTGTGCCCAACACCCAAAGTCTAATCTCCTCTGTCACCATATATTTAAGCCCCTTTGCCCTTTATTACTCTCCCAACTCCACCCTCCTTCCCACTGGTAACCACCAAACTGATGTCTGTATCTATGAGTTTTTGTCTGTTTTTATTGTTTGTTCATTTGTTGCTTTCTGTTTTATATTTCAACATATGAGTGAAATCATATGGTTCTTGATTTTTCCTACCTGGCTTATTTTGCTTAGCATGATATTCTCAATCCATCCATGTTGCCAAAAATGGCAGTATTTTATCTATTCTTATGGCTGAATAGAATACATGTTATTTTTTAACAGATTCTAATAATTTCTCTTTAAAAAAAGTTCACATATGGGGATAAAGAGAAAATAGAACTGAAACCATCAACATTCTCATTTCAAAATATAAGAAAATGTTCAAAGCATTATGTTTTACTCTTTTACAATAATATAGTAGTTTTATAAAAATGATTTCTAAAATTGAAAATAACTTTTACCTCTAGTTACAAAACAAATGTAAAATTAGTATGTAGTCATTTGTACCTCATTAGATTAGTCATTAATGCCTGTTCTTTACATTAAAAGCCATATAATTGGTTGCCATTTAATGAAGTCACATAATGTGTTGATCATTCAATTAACATGCTATGTGTTAAAATCACAAGTTTACCATAAGGTATTCTGTCCTATTTATCTCAGAGAACACGTGGTTATTAAATGGATGGCAGTGGGTGTATGTAACTCAATGACCTTCTGTGTGGTCAATATATTATTTATTGCAGTGGAAAATATGAGTTTAAATGGATATTAAATTCCATGAAAGAGAGTATGGCTTTCAAAATACTTTGTATTGCTGATGAAACAAGACTTCCTATCATGGACTTACTCTGGCAACTGGTCTATGAGATAAGAACCATCTCCTTTAATTCAAGAGTCCACTACCAATTAATTTCTGGGAATTTTTTTATATTTTTCCATACTTGTTTTTGTTAATCCTATCTAAAATCAATTTCCTACACTCAATACCTACACCACATATTCTATAGATATTCTTAAAAGGTTTCTTCTCCATTCCTTTATTTTTTGTACTTGATAAAACACTATCAGCCTTCAAAACATGAGTCACCCATCATTATAAAGTCTTTCCAGTGAATGTCATTGCAGTTTCCTCTGGTGTATATTTGTTCTGTTTGCCACACATCATCATTGAAAGAATAAATACATTTCTGATAATTGCATCTCTCTTTTCTGTCATTTTCATGTTTATCATTTGTAGCATTGGTTCTTTCTTTTTTCTACTCTTTATGCTTACCCAGTAAGGCTCTGCTCACTATAGGAACTTCCTCTAGTTATTCAAGTCTTATAGGAGGCAGTGTGGTCTAAAGAAAGTACAAAGGTGAAACAAAAGACCAGATTAAAAAACTTGTCTCTACACATATTTAATTCAGAAACCATCCTTAGATTTTCTATCATCCATCTATCAATCATCTATCTATCTATCTATCTATCTATTTATCTATCTCTCTATCTCTCTATTGTCTATCATGTTTATCTATCATCTATCATCATCTCACTAGATAGCTTTATCTATGTATCCGTGTATCTATCATCAAGCTATCATATATGTGTATATATATAAATACAACCGATCTATCATGTCTCTATCATTTGTATCATTAGAATAAGCCTATGACCACTCAACATTTTAATTTTCTCTTAGAATCCCAACTCTGTCTGTGTAGAAGTTTATCTAAGGAACCTGTTCATCCCCCAAGAATGATAATTTTCCAGAGTTCCAGTAATTTCAGAGGTTCTTCATCTCCAAGGACAATAATGGAAAAGCAAGGACCTGTCAGAAGGTAAAGCCAGGGGTAGTAAATAACAAAGAATTAGGAAGTCTCTTTCAAAGAACAGATATTTGACCTACCTAAATTTTTACTCCCAAGAAAGGATAGGCTCATAAATTGTCTGCTGGAGTTCAAGAATTCCTGAGAAGATACCCATTTCTGTCTTCTATCTTCTCCCTTTTTGATAGGAGTGTTTATCTGAATCACCTGTGCCTATATTACCATTATATATTATGTATTATGATAACAAATTAACTTTTAAGAATTTAGATCTCTGGGTCAAAAGCAGCCATGTTTAAAGTTGTTATGAAAATTGTATCATTTCTACACTGGATGGGATGTTTATTTACTTCTTTAAAGAAATAATAAGTACATGTATTAATGTGAGTAATAGACTTGGTTAATGTCTAACCTTCCTTGACCCTTTCAGTTAATGTGTACTCACGTGACTTGCTTGGGTTCATAAAATATAAACAGATGTATTGTGTTACTTTTATGCAAGAGCTTTAAGAGTTAATGCACTATTTGTCTTAGTCTCACTGTTTTTAATAACTTCTCTATCATTTTCTACTTCCATGGTAATTACAGAACCACAAGTCAAAAGGAAACTCTATTAGGCTGGATTCTTAATGGATTGCAATGAACAGAGCAAGATGCTAACTGTTGTTCAACTTGTGGTTTGAGAGAAATTCTGTGGTATTATGGTACTAAGAAATGGGGCTCATCCGAAGCATAATTTAGTTTATCCAGACTACCTTATATACTTTTACAACCTAATCATGCCAGTCCTTCCATGCTCTTTTTCTTTTCTCTTCAGCACTTAATGACTTTATAACACATGGAGCTTCTTTCTTACTAAAGTGTGCTTATTTGTTTCTCATTCCTCCTCAACCAGCAAGAAGAAAATTGAACCAAAGGGCTGCATGGGCTATTAAAAAACATTGGCATGCAAGGAAAATTTGTGATATATTAGGGAATCTGTATAACTATTGACTATAAAGAAATTTATAGTTTTATTCAAATTTATGTGTTTTTACTATAAAAGTAAAAGTAAAGTTCAAAGCCAGTGTTTTCCAATACAGAAGCACCTAGTAGTGTGGCTATTTCAATTTATGTTAATAATAATTAAATAAAATTAAATAAAAATTAATTTCATTAGTCACACTACCCATGTTTCAAGAAGTCAATGACCACATGTAGTTAGTCAGTGGCTACTGTATTAACAAGTGAAGATGTAGAATATTTCCATCAGTACAGGACATTCAATTAGACAGCACTTTTCTTGACAATAATAAGAAGGAAAGAATGCTCACTCAAGAGGTGAAGCAAAGTTATTATATGATAGGGTGGTATAAGTACAAAATGCATTATATTTCTACAAGGAAATATATAGTTAATATAAAAATTGAGTACTGACTACCAAGAGAGTAGGAAAAAAAGCTTCCAAAGTGACCTTTTTTTTTTTACTAGAAATTTCAGAGAGTTGGCGTGATGCAGTGTATCAGACTATGAATTCTATAGCCAGGCTGTCTAGCTATTAGTTCAATAAACTTTGGAAGTTACTTGTTTATGCCTTTGTTTCCTCTTTTTGTAAGATTGTGATAATAATAATACCTACATCATAAGTTCATGTGCAGATTAAATGAATCATTATATTCAAAGCCCTTAAAACTGAAACTCTCTTAGCATCTGAAGGAGGCACCGCCCCATTCAGGCGGCTTAATTGGTTGGAGTATTGTCCTGTAGACAGGAAGATCATGGGTTCAATTCCCAGTCTGGGCACATACCTAGGATGTGAGTGTGATCCCTGGCCAGGGTGCACAGGAGAAGGCAACCACCTGATCTCTCTCTCCCTCTATCAGTCTGTCTGTCTCCCCCACTTCCTCTCTCTCAAAAAGCAATGAGGAAATGTCCTTGGTGAGAATTTTAATGAAAGACTGTATTAATGGAATTTTGATGGTACTAAAAGGGGTATTAACTTTCCACTAGCTTTGTTCAAATAACCTTCAGATGATGTGTAAATAGGAGCAAGCTGCTGTGAGCAGCATCCCAATGAAGCAGAGCTCACCATGTTCATAACATCAGCAGATGACTAAGTACTTTGGGGACATTTAATAGAAGAATAAGGGAGATTTAGTGTACGGTTTCACAGTATTTCCCATGGGAAGAGTGAAAACAAAGATGTATTAAGAACTTTGTTGAATCCTTACAAAATTTCCCAGATTAGCATAAACTTAAAATGACAATCTATCTTTTAAATTAGTTAAATTATTTATATAAGTCTACTGTTAAGATTTTAAAGTTATTATCTCACTCATTTAGTCAATATGAATGTAATTTTTTTCAAATGTGTTTTTTAAACAAGTAAGAATCATTCATGGGGACTTCAGATTCAAAACCAGACACATTAGACTCCTAAATGTTACAAGAAATATGCTGTTACATAGCTTTTATTTCTGTTATCAGAGACACTGTGTAATCTTTTGTAGATACTCCATTGCCCTAGAGCTGTACACATGCCAGTATTTATTTTGCTGGTCATTATATATAAAACAAAATAATCACTGCTATTAAAACTAAAATTTATATTTGAAAGAAATGTCATCATATAGAAGTCCTTATTTTCATCTATTGTACAGAGAGGGTAAAAGAAAACAAGTAGCTAATAGTAGGATAAAACCACAATAGAGAATGCTAAATGGAAGGCAAGTCTCTTTTTAAGAAAAAGAAGGTGGCTTAAGGAAATATCTTAAATATCATCACTTTCCACTAAATGTAAGGACATAAATGCACACATATATTGTGATAATCACTCCTGCTTCCTGATGTGGACACCGGCCAGCAGTGTCCACGTCATTATGGATAAATTATAACATACACACAGACTACTGAGTCTGGGGGAGGAATAAGGATAACTGACAGGCTTTTCTCTCAAGAGGAGCCAAAGCTGAGGCCTCCACAGTGACAGGCCTTTATTCTAATAATCTCTTCTCCTTACATTCCAAGTTGGTTCTTCCTACCCAGGTTACAACAAAGGAGCCAATGCCCCTCTTTACATCACAGAAGAAGGATATTTGCAAATGAATAAGCAGGCAGTTACACTGGGCCTGCAAGGTACTTGCAGGGTGAGGAGGTTTCAGCAAAGAGCACACTCTCAAACAGCCTAAGTATATTGCAAATCTGATTACCCACAAAACAACCTATCTGTGGGCATGGGTCCTGTGCATCTCCAAGTGGGAGCTGGGCCCACACCACGCAGAAAGGTCTGCCACAGCTTCCCACATATTTCATTACCAAGGCACAATCATGAATAGTAAATATGCTCAAAAATATATGTTTATGTTATACATTTCCTTCAAACATCTTTTGTAATGCATCCATATTATGTAGAAGTCAGTAACTTAAAATTGTGTGCCTTTATCTTAGGATAATACTAAAATTTTATACTTCAAACATTTCCAACTAAATGGGTTTTGGGACAGAATTACTAAATTTTTATCACTGAGAAGCTACTGAAGAAAGATTACAGGTACTTCAGAGAAATGTGAAATGCTTTCAACTTCTGGATATTCTGAGTGCATCATTCCCACCTACGGCTGTTCACATTGTACAAGAGAAAGGTTAAATACTTATCAAGAATAATTCAATATACACATGTACACACATGAGAACAAAACAAAATACAACAAAACAAAAATCTATGAGGGTAGACCCCGCAATCCCCCTAGAATTCATTTATTTATTTATTTTAAAATTAATTTATTTTTAGAGAGAGGGGAAGGAGGAGAGAATGAGAGGGAAACATCAATGTGTAGTTGCTTCTTGCACACCCCCGACTGGGGACCTCGCCCACAACCCAGGCATATGCCTTCACTGGGAATAGAACCAACAGCCCTTTGGTTCATGGGCCAGTGTTCAATCCACTGAGCCACTTCAGCCAGGGCTGGAATTTAGTCATTATGAAGTGTGTATTTATTCTTACACATTGAAACTTCAGTCACCTTCAAAGTACTCTCCATTTGGTGTGATACAGCTAATAAGATGTTTTCTCCACTGCTCAAAACACTTTTTAAACCTATCAATTTTGATGCCTTTTGTGCTTCTGCCATTTTTGTTTCACCTCTTCCACATAAGCAAAATCTTTCACTTTAAGGACTATTTTCATCCAAGGTGACAAAAAAAAAGTTGTTTGGGGCAAAATTGGGTGAAGAGGGCAGGTAGGGCATGGAGGTCATGCAGTTTTTGGTCAAAAACTACTGAACACTCAGTGTGGTATGCATAGATACACTAGTAAATTATCCATCGTGAAATGGGCAAATATTGGAAAGAGCCTTCAAAAAAATTCACTGAAACCAGACACAGCCTCTCACAATAACACCTGCTGGTACAATGATAGGGATGGGTTCCTAGAACACTAACCTAGTGGTAGAAGCCTGTACTAATAGAGGCCTACTCTCCAGAAGGTAATTCTGGGTTTTGGGGGGTCCCCCCCTAGTACTTTCTGTAGATAAAAAAGATGTTGATTTTGTTTAGTCTATTACTTTTCTACATAATAAATTGTTGCTAATAGTGGCCCACCTCTATTATATTTCACTGATATAGTCTTGACACTAAAATAAATATCTTTGCCATTAAAATATGTAAATATGTTTTATGGCTTAAAGTTATTTGACAGATATTTCATATCCATGCTGTAATGATTTCTAGAAAATAAAATAGAAGTGTAAGTATTGGAATATTGGCACCACTAAATGATCTCAAAGGTCTAACAAACATTCTGTTGATTGCCTTTGTAGTGGTAATTAATTCTCATTAAAAATTATGTTTAACTCAATATTAAAACAGGAGCTCACAAGTGAGCTTCCTTTGGGAAAAAGACTGAGTAAGGTATAATTTTCATGTGTAAATATTGCCATTGCCATGGGAACACCAGACATAATGATTTTTATGAATATGAAGATAATGATATATCAAATATTAAAGCAAACATTCAAAGTGCAAGATAAAGAGGGGGAGCTAAGATGGCGGTGCAATAGGAAGGAGCATATTTCGCTCCCCCCTACACACAGGAGACTATTTTGGCTGATTTGCATCAGAACGGAGCAAACAGCCATCAGAAACACAGCATATTTGAAGTCAGGAGATCAAGGAATTGTAGTGGACACTGGAGGACCAGACGGTAAGGAGAGTGCTTTGGAACAATAAGAGCCCAAGGGGCAGCGCGGACACCAGGGCCGGGACTGAGGCCCGGGCGGGCTCTCGCCAGGCTCGCCACAAGAAGAGGGAGGGAGCTGGGTCAACTGCTCCCTCCCCAGCCAAACAAAATTTTAGCGGCACTGGGATAAACCCAGTTGCTTGAAATCTCACAGAGAGGAGTTGGGGTCTCAGTGGCAGACAAGCTGGGGGTGTGAACGCCCACGCATATCCCGGGGAAGGACCGCTTACCGGAGCTCGCCTGATTGTTGGTGGCCAGCGCCACTGGGTCAGCCACACACCTGAGCTCCCGGGGTCTTTGGCCCCCGGCACCCGAGCGGCAGCTGCAGGTGTGGCTTTGCGGGAGGCCGGTGCCCACAGGTCATTTGCTCCTGGTGACATTGAGACAGCCACACACCTGGGCTGGTGTGACCTCCAGCACCCAGCGCCATTGGAACAGGCGCGCGCCCACGGATGGCTGTTGGGCCACCCGCCTGAGCGCGCCTGCCTCGGCACCATTGCGGCGGGCATACGCCCGCGGAGCGGCTGGTCCAATGCTCGCCTGAACTCGCCAGCCTCCGGTGCCCAGTGCCGGAGGGGCAGCCACGCGCCTGAGCCCACCATCCATCAGGGACGATTGCGCAAGGATTGGCTCCTGTATGTGACCACAGGTGGCTGCGAGATCATAGGCACCCTGCGTGCAACTGGGATAGGCACACACATCCTCAGAACTTATACCTGAGGCCCTGGGCAGAGAGGCCCAAGGCTAACCCCGAGGACAGTAGTGCAAAGATAGATGAGCGCTGAACAGGGACAAAAGCAATACTGTCACCCCTAGACGTTTGCAGCCAACAAGACCAGAAACATCAGCTCAGCAAGATTGAAAACAGCAAGAGTTGTTCATTTTTTTTTAATTTTAGTTTTTTCTTTTCTTTTTTCTTGTCGCTTTTTTCTCTTTTTTTCTTCTTTCTCTTTTCAAATTTTAATTTTTTTCTATTTTTTCTATTATTATTTATTATTTATTATTATTATTATTATTATTTTTACCCCTCAATGTCCTTTGCTTTGTGTATCTTCTTTCTTGCCTTCTTCCTTCTTCCTTTCTTTCCAATTTTATCCTTTCTTGCTTCCTCTTTTTTCTTTCTTTTCTTTTTCTTCTTTTTTCTCTTCTTTCCTCTTTTTTCTTTTTCTTTCTTCTCTTCTTTCTTCTTTCCATTATTTCCTCTATTCTCTTTTTAAACACCCACGAGTAAGACAAAAACAAAACAGAACAAAACAACAACAAAAAACCAGCCCTGGAATTGTGAAAAAACCAGAGACGATCCCAAGGAGGAGGCATCTCAACAGATAAGACAGCAGAAACTGTGAACACCAGGATACCTGAAGCAGACAGCTCCACTGAATGTCACAGGTGTTCTACCACAGTTCACACCATAAACCCAGGGACCCAGAACAGATCAATTCAAGAAGTTAAGGCTAATAAGAAGAACCTCAAAAACAATGGGAAGACAAAGAAATAATCCCCAAATGAAAGGAAAGGAGGAAGCCCCAGAAAGAATGCTAAATGAAACAGAGGCAGCTCAACTGTCAGATTTTGAGTTCAAAACAATGGTTGTCAGGAAGCTCCGCGAGCTCTCAATGAGCTACCAGAAACTACAGGGAAGCTATGATGAACTCACTGCAAACTATATCAACATGAAAAAGGAAATACAAACTATCAAAAAGGGCCAAGAGGAAATGAAGAGTACAATCTCTGAACTGAAGAATACAGTGGAAGGAATGAAAAGCAGAATTGATGAAGCAGAAGATCGGATTAGTGAGTTGGAGGACCAAGTAGAAAAAAACACCCAGAAAGAGCAAGAAAAGGAAAAGAGGCTCAAAAAGAATGAAGAAGGATTAAGAGAAATGCA
>PVKU01012411.1:0-35583 GCA_004027475.1 Anoura caudifer
TGTGAGAGACCAGCAAGCAGTAAGCTTTGTGGGATCTATAGTGGTCCTAACTAAAAACAAGGGGGGAGATGTAGGAGACCATTCTGTGTGGCATGGGCTCAGCTCCCATTCGGAGATGCACAGGACCCACGCTCATGGATAGGTTCTCCCATGGGGAATCAGGTCTGTACCTAAGCTGCTTTGGGACTTGCTTTTGCTAAAACTCCCTCACCCTGAATTGGCAAGTGCTTATTGTAACTTCCTAAAATCCATGCTAAACCTTCCTAGGATGAGTGTAACTGGTTCAACCAATTTTCCCTTTTTCATTTGCTAATATCCTTCTTCTGTGATGTGATTAGCAGCATTGGCTCCTTTGTTGTCTGTAAAAGGTAACCACCTAAAGCGAGCCTGTGCATAGTTAATGAGGACCTTCATGTAATGTGCCCAGTAAGACAATAAAAGCTCATCGAATCAAGGGCTAGGGCTTTTGCTCCCCTTGAGAGGAAAGCCATGCTGTCCTTTTTCCTCCACTGGACTCGGTATTCCATGTGAATGCATCATTTCATCCATAATGATGTGGACATTGTGGGCCAGTGTCTGCATCAGATAATAGGGGTAGAGAGTTAGCTACTTGTGGCATGGGTCAGGCCCTGTGCCCAGCCTTGAATCTCTGATCAATGACCAGGGTTTGTACCCATATTGTAGATGGGCACTTTCAACCTAGTGCTCCCAGCCAGGATGGCAGATTTGCTCTCATTGATAAGGTGACTGTACTCCAGGAAGGCTAAGGGGTATGGAGATGATGATGTCATATCAAGTCCATGTACTTTAAAATCTTGTTGAAGAGTAAGCTTTATAGTCTTTGTGATACTCTCAATACACTGTGTTATCTAAGATGTCTCCAAAATAATTTAAGAGGCTGTGATACATTAACCTGGTGATTTTAATTTGAAAGGTTTAGGAGAATTTGATCAAGTTTGTAAAGAGTGTTGATGTGTTTGTGAGAACTTTGATCTACCTTATTTATAAGATTAATGTATTTGATTAAAAAGAATTGCTTAGGTGCTTACAAAGATTTTACTCCTTAGACTTACAAGTCTGCCTTGTTAGTTATGTGAAATGTTTGAAAGATTTATGTATATTAAATTTGTAAAGTAATGGCTTTGGTAGGTAATGTTGATTATTTACAATCTCTTAAATTTATAAACTAATTAAACATAAATAAAAAAGTAAAAACATTGCTTCTTTTAGACCAAATCAGTAGATTTTGTAAACACAAGATAATCTGTACATGACTCTAGAGGCTTAGGAAAAACAACTTTAATATCTTTAATAATAATTCAAACTTAAGACCTGTAACTAGTTCTTTTACAAAAGCTTCTCTTGGGTATTCAAAATGTTAACTAGTGATTACTTAGGCAGTGCAAAGAATAATATTCCTCATATTTTCTGATTCTTGACAAACTGTTCCACTCCATTTTAGGCTTTTACTCTTGAATTCTTCAGGGAAAGCTCTCTTTCTCCTAGCATCTGGAGTTTGAACCCCAATTCCTGCAATCAGTGAGGTAGCCTCATACCCAGTACAGAACCAACAAGCAACATTTGCTGAGTGGTCTTGGGATGGTGGATATAGAACCATGCCAGGCAGATGCTTGGAAGAGTACTTTAAAGTCAGGAAGTTCAAGTGTCTAGTTCAGAGCTGGAGTCAGCATCTTCCAGAGGCCCAAGGTCAGTGGGTGGCCTAGCTTGACTAGTTTTCCCATGTAGCGCGCTTCTCACCACACCACCTGTTCCCCACTTTCCTGTCACAGATCCAGCCCCAACAGAGGAGTCTGCAGTGTGAAATGAGGGCTCTTTCTTACTTTAGAGGTTAAAAATTTTTTTCTGGGTATCCATCATTTCAGATTTACTACCCATTCAGTACAAATTCAGTCTGAGGATTAGGTTAGTGCTTTGTATAATTCCTATTACCCATTATAACATGGCTTCTTTATAGCACATAGGGTGACTTAGACTTCACTTCATATTCAAACCAAACCAAATAACATATTTTTTTTCTGGTAGGATACAATTTGCCTTCTATTACAACTCAAATAATTCAATCTTTATTTATGACAGGCTATACTCTAGCTTAAGTCAGACATACCTTAGCTCAAATTACAGCCCCACCAACCTTGGGTGATTTTCATAACTTTTCTTTTTTAAAGATTTTATTCATTTTATTTTTAGATAGAAGGGAAGGGAGGGAGAAAGAGGGAGAGAAACATCAATGTGTGGCTGCCTCCCATGCCTCCCCCCCCATCAGGACCAGCCCACAACCCAGGCATGTGAATCTGGGTTTCGAACCTATGACCAGGGGTTTTGCAGGCCGGTGCTCAATCCACTGAGCCACACCAGCCAGGGCTGCTTTTCAAAGCCTTAGTTTTATCATTAATAAAACAGTGACACTAACAGCGCACATCTCATAACAACACATATACTTGGTTTGCTACTGTGTCCCATAATGTAAGGTTTTCTCCTATTTAGCTCTGTATCCCCACAGTGCCCAACCAAGTGCCTGGGCATTTGCCGACTGGCTGGCTGGATGAAAGATGGATGGGTGGGTGGGTGGATGGATGCAGGGGAGGAATGAATGGAAGAAAGAAAGGAGCCCTAGCTGGTGTGGCTCAGGGTACTGAGTACCCACCTGCAAACCAAAGGGTCGCCGGTTTGATTCCCAGTCAGGGCACATGCCTGGGTTCTGGGCCAGGTCCCCAGTAGGGGGTGTGCAAGAGGCAACCACACATTGATGTTTCTCTCCCTCTTTTTCTCCCTCCCTTCCCTTCTGCCTAAAAATAAATAAATAAAATCTTTAAAAAAGAAAAAAGAAAGGGCGCAGGGAGAATAGCTCTTGTTACTGTCCTTCCAGGCATTTCTTTTAATGGCCAGCAGAGGGCGCGCATGCCCTCAAAAGGAAAGAGAGAGGGGCCTTCCCAGGACTGCAGGGGGCCAGGGAGCCCCTCTGTTCAGCGGCTCCCCTCAGGTGGCCTCTTCTCTGTGACTACATCCAGGTGCAAACATCGACACACAAGAGGACCACTCCCTCACAACCCAATCTTTTTAAACATTATACTTAGCAAACAACACTGGCACACAGAGTCTCAGTGGGAGCTCCAAGCCCAAGAGTAGAGGAAGAAAGCCTACTGCATGGAGACAAAGGATGAGCAGGGGTAGCCCTGATATGCAGCTGCGCACAGCCAGCCTGACTTCTTGAAAGGGCTCCACGGTCAATTGTACAGGCAGAAAGAGAAAAACAGTTCCGTAATAAGTGGAAAAGTTATCAGAGAAAAAATATACTTTTAATTTTTAAGAACAAACCAATCCTACACGCATATGTGGTTTTTCATTATTTTTATCTGCTTACATCAATGAATATTAATGATTCCACAATATTTCAGACATACACAAAGTGGAGATCGTGTGCAGTGAAACTCCATGTATCATTCATTAAGCTTCTACAATTATAGACGTTTTGCCATTGTTATTTAATCTACTCCCACTTTTTGGGGGAGGAGTAATTTTTACTTGTTTTTCTTATGATTGAATTACATAGTTTCTTTTTCCTTTTTTTTCTAAACAAATATCACACTTTGATTAAATATTTTGGAAAGTATTTCTTTAAATCTCTAAACTTGAAAAAATACAAGGCTGGTTGTTGGAGTAAATGTTCTCTGGTTGATTATCTGTGGATTTTCATGTTCTCGGGATAATCCCACAACAAAGATGCCAGAAGGGACACACCAGGATGGAGCTGAAGGCTTTGTTTCCACATTGCTCCTCACAGACCCAGGTGCTCATTGGCATATGTGATTTGGGGGTTAACAAAATGCACTGGTCATGAGGAACAAAAAAGAACAATTCTTTGTAATAAGTCTTTGTAATAAGCCTGGGCTGGGTACTGGGAAAGACATAACTTGTGTTGCCTGATATTTTAGAGTCTAGACTTTATGTTGAAAAGGTGGAAAATAGAAAAGTCTGGGCTCCGAGGAGGATGTTCATATGTCTACCTACCTTGCTTTCAGCAGTTTCTGGGTCAATTTCCCCCTTCCTGTGTTAGTGTAAAAACTCCATTCAATTAATTGGAGTCAGGCAAGTTCTACCAGTTGGACCCTGGATCAGTGAAAAAAGAGTACAGCTGGAGAAGAATGAGTAAAAAGGATCTTAGACACCTCAGTGATTCCATTTCTTTTTATGTAAATGATTCAGTCTTTTCCCTCATTAATGTCAGGGTTGTCCTTGGAGAGAGTTGGCTGGGGCAGAGCAGCAGGGCTCTGGAGGTGGCTGTGCCTTTCTCAGCAAAGCTTAGGCACAGGTACACAAGCAGGCCTGGGTGACAGTGGGCAGGAGCTGTCAGTCTTGCTGAGCTCTGATCTCTTTGAGAGCTAGCCTTGGGCTCAGAGTGCTGTGCAGGGTATCTCTAGGGAGCCCAGGTGTCCCCCATTGGCCAGCAACTCCACACCATTGCATGATGCCTGCACATGGCCTGCTCACTGGGGTTTCACTGCACTTGAGGAGCTATGTGGACAGTGAGGGAGTAGGGCAGGGACCATGCTCCAGCCATTTTCCCTAGGAGTCTCTTCTACTTTATGTCTCTCCTGATGAGGTGCAAAGGCTTAGAGCTCTCAGGAAAAACTCCTGAGTAGCTGGAATTACATTTACAATTAAAGGTTGGGTCAAAAAAATGCACTTTGGAAGAAAAACAGTCCTGCACTGACGTAAGTGATACTTGGTAAAAATAATTTATCCTTGAAATAGGCCCAATATCAGGGTCCAGCACAAATAACCCCCTCTTTTTATGAGCTTGTAATCTATACCAAATCTTTTATTACAAAATCATAAGCATGTGATTCTGTAACATAACAATATCACACTCAAGCACCCCATATGACATTTTAGGTGAAATGTTCAAATTACCATCCAGTTCATTGGAGACCTTTAAGTACTCTACCAACCACGCCCAATGGTGTTACTTCTGCTGGACCCTGTATAGGTTTCCTCTGAGGTGAAACTCTCAAAAGGATTCAAGAAGTGAAACTGGGGTCACAGAAAGTGCTGCCATCAGTGCCTGCAGAGCACTCCAATTTGACTGACCTCCAGTCTCCAGCCCTTCTGCTGTCCCGATCAGGGTGCAAATGTCATCACTTCCCACACCTTCTACCTCTGCTTTAACTGAGGGGAAGCAGAAGTAGAGCTGCCCCCTTGTCTCTGTCCCCAGCCTGGGCTGGGTGCTGGGGATGTGGGGTTACACAGGAGCTGGCGTTTATAACTCATAGGATGGAGGCTGGCATTAGCCCAGGGTGATCCACCACCAAACTCATGAGTGAAAATGCAGGTGAAGCAGCAAATATGTACCCAACAGAGACAGGGGAGAGTGAAGAGGATGTCAGGCAAACTTTGTTTGGCCAGGGGATGGGAACAAAGGAGGTGGTGTTTATTCCTGTACTCCTTCCATGGAGGTTTCAACATGGCTTGTAAGCTGGGTGTGTTCAGGCAATAGAGGGCGGTTGGGGAGGATGCTCTGCCTTTCCTGCAAGGGTGGATCAGGACCCATCAGGGAGCAGGGAAGACAGGTCACATTGGACCACTGGCCCAACAGGGGCATCACCTGGATGTTGGAGTCCTGGACCAGGCACAGCTGCTCCTGGATCCTGTGGAGCTCCTCCTGCTGCCACCGGATGTTGGCCTGCAGGACCCGTGTGCGCTGCTCCAGCTGGCCTTTGATGGTTTGGAACATGCTGGACTGTGTTGGAAACTTCAAGGTAGAGTCAGAAACACACCAGATGAAAGAGTTATTTCTGCCTCACAGACAGATGTTGTTGCTGTTCTGAGTGGCCCTGCCCACTTTCATTTGAGTGACCCATAGCCAGAGTAGGGGTGAGCTTTTCTTAGGCCCACCAGAATCTGCAGGCTTACTTTATAACACTGTAGTCTGGAAGGGCCACTGGATTGCGACATGTTTTTGTAAGCAATGTGTACAGACTGATATTTCCAATCTCGTCAGATAGACAAATGGTTTTGGAGATAAATTCCAAAAGCATCAGACAGCTTCTCCCATTCTTTTTCCCTCTGATCTGGGGCAAGAAGATTTGCATGTGATGGCTTCATAGGTACTTTTGGGTCTTATCATTCATCATCCTAAATCTGATCCTGGAGATCAGGGGTCTTCTGTAACCACTCCCCAGTGAGCTTGAATTTGATGGTAACTTTCACCAGAGCTCTGCTGTCCAACCAGCCAGTCTGGAGTGAGGGAGGACTTGTTACTCTCCCTCCCCTCACCCAAGTTTACTCATGGCTAGGGATTTCTTAGAAATCTGTGCAGAAAAGAACTAAGGAGAAAAATAGTACAATCACATAACATTTATCTTGAGGTGACCTTGTAAGAGGAACACTGATATCTGTTTTCCCAAGAGCACTGTCTCCCCTTGCTTACTTACACCTCTCAGTCCTTTTCTGGGACAGAGGTTGGATATTAGGAAAGTCTTGCAGGTGATCTCTGCTCTCTGTCACCACCTATTTACCCAGACACAAGGCCAATGGAAAGGGGGGATTATGGGATGGGAGGTACGTTTAAAACTACCTATGCTATACCAGGTTATTATTACAAAAATCTTTATCAGAATGTAAGTAATCAAAGCACTCAGCTGGGATTTTGAAACAGAATTCAACTGAGAAAGAAAACAAGCTAGTTCAGATAATTTAAAAAACAAAACACAAAGCTTCTGTGGTAAGTGCTTGAAAGCCAGGACATACTCAGGAGTGCTTCTGCTGCATGCAGTGCAGACTTTCTGGGTTGAGGGACTGGGCAGTCCTCTGGGGCCCACACTGGGCCTCATAAGTGGTACTTCTAGTATGATTTGTATTTTCTCAAGGCGTTCAGGACACTCAAGCATTATGGTCATGATCTTGGCCTTTATCATAAACAGATCTACTCTAACTTAGAGACTTTCAGAAAAATTGTATGAAGCAAAACCACTAGTTTCCCAGATTTTGGATTTTGTTTTTTTTCCCCTTTCCTGACAAGGTGCTACAGTAATAACCTCAGTGAAGGCAAGAGAGAAAACTGTACAATTCATTGTTGCACATGGGGTAGGTATGAGAAAAACTGTTTGACTTGAAAGGTCAGGATTATGCAAAAATGTCTTAAGGAATATAGTATATACACCTAATAGTATATACACCTAATAGATTGAGTATAGTACACCTAATAGACTAAGAACTATTTTATTAATTAAAATGAGGCTGTTGTCCTGGCTGGTGTAGCTCAGTGGATTGAGTGCGGGCTACAAACAGAAAGGTCGCCGGTTCAGTTCCCAGTTAGGGCACATGTCTGGCTTGTGGGTCAGGTACCCAATAGAGGGCGCGCGAGAGGCAACCACACATTAATGTTTCCCTCCCTCTCTTTCTCCTTCCCTTCCCCTCTCTCTAAAATAAATAAATAAAATCTTTTTAAAAATGAGGTTTGTTAAATGTAGAAAAAGGCCTTAACCACTCATCGTATATTTATTATACAACAAAGAAATTCTTGACTATGCAAGACCCGCAGTGAAAGGAATTCTCATTTCCTGTGTCTTTGGATTGAAAAAGTTACTAATGGCATTACCAAGTTGGGCTTGGAAATTTGAACATAAAAAAATTCTTTTTTTTTTCCCTAATGAGGATGAATACAGACTAATTTAATTAGTTGACTCTGAATGAGTAGCTTTTACATCTTTACTCAAACCTGACTCTGGGAAGAGGCATGTGCTAGCTTGTGTTTTTCTTCTTTCAGGGACATTCAAGACCACTACTGGTGGAGCCTAGGCCTCAGGCTTGTCAGACATTCCCATACTTCCATGTTAAGCACATACCTGGGTCCCTCTTCACTGCTGATCCTGACCCTCTATCTCTCCACTGGGCAACCTCCCACTCATCCTTCCAGGCACAGCTTAGGTGTCACCTCTGAGAAGCCACACAGGATTTTCCTAGGCAGAATATTTTCTTACTGGCTCTATAAAAACACATGGCCTGCCGTGGTGGCTGCTCTCTTTATATGCTCAACTTCATTTAAAATACAAACAAGGGCTGTGTTACAGCATCTCTGCGCTCTCACTCTAGCTCGGAGACAGACCCAAACAGGAACATGTGAATGTTGTTGAAACAAGTAAGGCGTTACTCAGCAAAGTCATGACCACCTCCCCTCCTTTTAAAAACAAATGTGGTATCTATAGTATTGGACTCAACTTTTAAAGTCTTTCAGAGTCTTCCTGTGACATTTGGCCTAATTCAGACCTTTCCTAAAATATCAGGGCCAATATAGAGTGGTAAAAAAAATAAGAGGAACATGGAAAAGTGACAGAGAGATGAATAAGATTATTTAAAAGACTGAGAAACAGACACTGGAGAAAAGAACAGACAGAATGTCTCTGGAAAAGATGAGAATTGTGAAAAGGACAGGTGTAGGAACAAAGTCCGTAGCTCAACATGCCCCTCCTGCACATTGGGAGAAATATTCTGTATTTTGGTACCTAAGCACATGCTACTCATCAGTACCAATGTGTCCATATACTCAAGAGGACACCATATGTCCTGTCTTGGGGAAATTCCACTGCTGGATTCCCTTTCCCCTAATCCCAGACGCACCTGCGCCAGGGAAGCAGGTGAGTTCTGAAAAATGGTCTGAGGCAGGAGCTGCTGTGTGAGGTCACAGGACGATGGAACAGGCAGAGGAGCCTGAGGAAAAGAGAGGCTCTGTTAACAGACACTCTTTCTGGGTCATTACAGAGGTACAGGGGTGCTGTCTCTCAGCCAGCTGGATTTCCTGGTTTAAAGGAGGCCTTTCTGTACTAGAGTGAAGAGCTCACTTCTGAAATGTGCAGGTGTGTGTTTCCTGTTAAATGGTGGGATAGTAGGCTGGTGCAGGGAGCAGGTGGTCCTTGAGCAAGCTCCTGAGGTCACTCAGCGTGGGTGGTGCCTCCCACCAGAGTGTGCTTTGCAAAGCTACTGCTACCTGCCAGAGCTTGGGAGCTTTGTGCCACTTCCCCTCCCTTGCTTCCACTTCAGACTTTGTTCTTGGTGGATATGGTTGTTCTCCCTAACAATTCCTAGCAGTGTCACTGAGCAGTGTGAATGAGGTTGCACTGATAAGAAGTTGTGGCTTTGTGTGCAGTCCTTACCTGTTCTGCTCAATACTAATGCAGGTGGACAGACATGCCATGCACATCTATGTCCATGAATTCATCCAGGCAGTGCATAGTGGTGCAATTTGCCAGACTCTGCCTGGAATCTGGGAAGTCAGGGGAGTGAGAGAACTTGTTTTCTGGTCACTTGGGTGGGTGGAGAGACAATGCATAAAAAAACAAATAAAACCTTCAGCATCATGGGCTGAATTTTAAGAGAAAAGTAAAAGGGTTCTTCTGAAGTTATTCCAAAACTATTCCCTAGAAACTGTGAAAAGCAGCCCAAATGGAAAGTGCCATCAAGACAATATGGAGGATTCCATTGTGTAAATGTACCATAGCTTTTTGATCCACTCATTTACGAATGGGCAATTAGGTTGCTTCCAGCACTTGGCTATTGTAAAGTGTGCTGCTATGAGCATTGAGGTGCATAGGTTCTTTTGGATTGGTGTTCAGGGTTCTTTACCATGCAGCAGAAAGAAAGAAGGAGTTCCTACCCTTTGTCACAGCATGAATGGAACTGGAGAGCATTATGCTAAGTGAAATAAGCCAGGTGGTGAAAGACAAATACCATATGATCTCACCTTTAACAGGAACCTAATCAATAAAACGAACAAGCAAGCAAAATATAACCAGAGACACTGAAATTAAGAACAATCTGACAGTAAACAGAGGAGAAGTAGGAGGGGGTAATAGAAGGAAAAGGGGAAGGGTTTTCAGGAACAATTATAAAGTACACATGGACAAAACCAAGGCAGGGGGTGGAAGCAAGGGACAGAGGTGGGGATGGCTGGGGTGTGGGGGGCGTGGCAGGGGATAAGTGCAGACAACTGTAATTGAACAACAATAAAATAATTTTTTTAGAAAAGACAACATGGGAGGAAATGACAATAGAAGACTTTGTTTTGAGTAAGAAGTCCCAGGCATGGGGCTAAATCAAAGTCTGGTTTTGATTCTCCCATCTGTGTGGGTGCCAGTGGCAGGAAGAGTTCTCCTGGGTGGCCATGTGTAAGTGGAAGGGTAATCACAGCTTACAAGCTTGTCTAAGTGAGGCTGGAGAGAAAGAAAGTGGTTTTTGTCATCATACTCTATTTGAAAAGAAAATGTGTTACCCATGCTTTTCAAGCAGTGTGTATGTCATCTTTGTGGTGATGGCAAGCAGAAAGGTGGCAAATTTACTCCCATTTCCAAAATGTCAGCGAGAGATAGGTATGAGGCATTCGGCAACTGTCTAGATGTGGCCCTTAAAATTCTTGATAACTTCTATCTAGAGGTGGAGATCTATATCTCTCTTTGAGTGAGTGTGTGACTGCTTTGAGCCAAGATATCAAGAGGTATGGTAAAGGTTATGATGCTGTGGACCTTTCAAGGCTAGGTCAGAGAAGGCCATGCAGCTCCCTCTCTAGACGTTGCCTTTGGAACTCAGTTACTGAGCCAGAAAAAGCCTGGAACATGGAGAGGCCTGTGCAAATCAATGGTGGACAGTCTCAGCTGGGCCCAGGACCAGCCTTTCACCAGCCAGCCCAAATGCTGGACACATTAGTGCAGACACACCTGGGATGAGGTTCCCAGTCCTGTCCAGGGAGGCCTCTGACACCATGCAGCAGGCCCTTTCTAAATTCTTGACCCAGAATCCATGAATGTGAAAAGTGGCTGTTGCTTTGTATCTCTGAGAGTGATGGGTTTGTACACCACAGTAGATTGCTGGGGTGCCGCACATCAGTGATTCTGCAGACAGCAGTGTGCTTTCTAAGAGGCTGCTCATGGCCTGACTTTTGGAGAGATCTGGCATGTATCAAGGAAACTGCCTGGTATATGCAGAAGTATAGTTTGGTTGACAACCAAGCTTCTCCCCCATTTTCACTGGAGGAAAATTAGATCCAAAATGGGAGGATCCTAATCATACTCCCCAGAGAATCTGGGGGTATGACCCCAGGTTTGAAGTTTTGAGCTTTACCTTTAAAACTCACATGGATTTTGCATTTTAGGAATATACATCCATGTTAATTTTGGTATGAAAATATTTAAAATTAGTTGCCAATAAAATCACCTAGCTTCCTACCCTCACCTGCCACCCAACACTCTCAATCTCTAAGTGGAATTGGCTCTCTGGGCGGATGCAGCACAACCTATGTGGCTCTGCAGACCTGGTACAGTATTGCATGCCCTGGTTAAAAAATCTGGGGTCACATACATACCGGTATCAAGGCTGTCTGGCTGAGCCCTCGCACAGGGAGCTCTTGGGGCGGGACAGCCAATCTTGGCATAGCTGTAGTGCTGGCCTCTGTCATCAGCTTGCCTGGAATGGCTGGAAGAAAGCAATAGATCACTTTCCTGATTTACACATACTTAACTGCTTTCTTATCAAGAGGGGACAATGACCCTGCATACATGAAAAAAGGGCTTGACTGCAATCTCTGATAAAGGAAGTCCAGCAGAAACAGAAGAGGGTTCCAGAGCCACAACATTCTGCTAGCTTCTACCCTGGCCCTGGAGCCAACACATAACAGCAGACTATCCCCACACTTCATCTCCACTGCTTGCTCAGCCACCTGCCTGACCATTTTCATCTTACCACAGCTAAAACCTAGCCAGCCTATCAAATCTGTGTATCACGTGTGTTATGTCTGCTTCACACACTGAAGTAATCAGGGCCTGGAGAGGTAGAAGGCAGGAAGCCCGTGGGACAGGAAGCAAGAGTGTGAACAGAGTGTGCACTTCTGCTCCATAGGAACACACAGGCCTGATTCTGCTCAGGCCTGTGGCACATCCTGGGGTTCTGTTCCCCTCAACCCCAACAGGGCACCAGCCCCTCTCCCAATCCACATCATTGTACTCACAGATGGATTCTGACATGGCAGTGTGTGAGGATTTATGGGAACTTCTTGAGGACACTGATGACGAGTAACTTGTGTTAAGGCCTGAGGCATCCATGTCAAGTGCCTTAAAGTGCTGTCGAGATACCAGGCTGGAGCCCTAGTCCAGAAACACACACACACATGCACACACACAATCCACATTTTAGCATCAAAATGATGAAAGTGAATCACTTAACTTTATTTATTTATTTATCTATCTATTTATTTATAGTATGTTCAAGTACAGTTTTCTGCCTTTTCCCTCAACCCCTCCCCATCACCCCAGCCCTCCCCACCTCCCTCCCCTGTTTCCACCCCCCCCTTTGTTATTGTCCTTGTGTCCTTTATAATTGTTCCTGCAAACCCTTCACACTTTTCCCCTATAATCTCTTCCCCTCTCCCCTTTGGTCATTGTCAAAGGGGCTGACGTCTGTTCTCAATTTCAATGCCTTTGGTTATATTTTGCTTGCTTGTTTGTTTTATTGATTAGCTTCCTGTTAAAAGTGAAATCATATGGTGTTTGTCTTTCACCTCCTGGCTTATTTCACTTAGCATAAAGCTCTCCAGTTCCATCCATGCTATTCAACATAGTATTGGAAGTCCTAGGCACAGCAATCAGACAACAAATGAAATTAAAGGCATCCAAATTGGAAAAGAACAAAATTGTCATTGTTTGCAGATGACATGATAGTGTACACAGAAAATCCTATAGAGTCCAACAAAAAACTGCTTGACCTAATAAATGAATTTATCAAAACAGCGGGATACAAAGTCTATATTCAGAAATCAAAGGCATTTTTGTATACCAACAATGAAACATCAGAAACAGAAATCAGGAAAAAATCCCATTTGATACAGCAACAAGAAAAATAAAGCACCTAGGAAGAAACCTAACCAAGGAAGCAAAAGACCTGTACTCAGAAAACTACATAACACTGAAGAAAGAAATTAAGGAAGACACAAACAAATGGAAACATATACCGTGTTCATGGATTGGAAGAATTAACATCATCAAAATGTCCATACTACCCAAGGCAATTTATAGATTCAATGCAATAGCTATTAAAGTACCAATGATATTTTTCACAGATATAGAACAAACACTTCAAAAATTTATATGGAACCATAAACGACCCCAAATAGCTGCCAGCAATTTTAAGAAAGAAGAGCAAAGTAGGAGGGATCACAATACCTGATATCAAATTGTATTACAAGGCCACTGTAATGAATTATGTAATTTTAATTCTTCACTAAATATGTGGGGAAATGTAAAGGTTGTTGAGAGAACTCCTGTAGCTGTTTGGCGATAATAGCAAACCCACTTGGGTGGAATATTTATACACCTCTATAAATGTAATCTTTGAGAGAACTGCAGCTTATGAGCAGTAGTTATTACACTTTCTCACCTTGTATCTATCTTAATTTCTTAGAATTTTGTGACTTTGCATTTTATTTTTTCTTTAAAGTTGTCATCTTAATGCCCAGAATTTTGACTTCCCCAGAAGGAGGAAAGAAGCAGGTTCTAGATATAAGGTTGCTGGTGGTACTAGATTATGAACACTCCGAATGAAGTAAGTACCTCTGGACTCTTGGACACTTCCTATGCTTGTTCCCACTGCTTGCTCCTCCTCTGTAGCCTTTGGGTTCCTAAGAGCAGAAGGGGCAAATGGCCAATGGCCCCCTATCCTTGGACCCTTGGATTATAACTGATGCTGGTTCCTTGCATTTTTCTGTTTCAAATACAGTGTGATAAGAAAACAGCTATGACTTTCCAACACTGAGGAGCTATCTTTCCATCCTGCAAGGTATTAAGTGTCTTAGGTATAAGAAAGTAGGTAAAATAATTTTTAAGCTAAAGAATAAATATGATAATGACTCTCCTGAGCCATGTTCCCATGGAGTCTTAGAAGGATGGTGAAACACCTGGCTTCCACTGGGCTATGAGATACATTGGTCATACCCAATCATCTCAAGGATTAAGAGACCTGAGAACCTGGTCTCTTAATCCCTGTGGATCCACATGGCTATTCTGTCTCTTAGTCATGGCTCCAGTGAGGGTGAATGCTGTGTATGTGCTCATGTAGGTCTGAAATGATTAATGTGTGACCTACAAGCCTTTGTGTAAAACAGAAATGCAGGATGTGCTTGGCTGTGCTAAGTGCCAGTTTTGAGACTGCTGTTTAGTCACAGAGTCTCCCCTAGATAAGACTTTTAGGGGGGGTAGCCCTGGGCCCTCCCTGGCCCATGACCATTTACAAATTGCATGTTCCTGGTCCAAAGAGAAATAAGTACAGAAAGTGAGATTCAATACTGAGAAACTTTTATAGCCATTTGATGCCACTACACTTCACAGGATATCTGCCATTTACACAAGCAGCAGTCAGTGACATATTTGACATTAAAAAAACCCAACTAGTCCATTACTACTGATAGTCTGAAAAGCATTGTCCTAGAGCTTTTCCTTTAAAATGACCTCATAACCTGGCACCTGAGATTGTGTTTGTGTATTTACACATATGTGCATGTTTAGAGGAAGATGTTCCATTGGGCTGTGGGATTCCTAAAGGATCAGAAATTCAATAATGAATCTCTGACTGGATGACATACATTAATCCTGTTCTTCAGCTGTGATGTATGGTGTGTCTACCATCCACCTATGAACAGCTTAATTCCATTCTTGGACATGATACATGATGCATTATGTGACATAGATGGCTAATAAACATTTCTATAAACAATGACAGGTGGTCATAGGATGCTGGTAATGAATCACCCTACAATGCACTCCATGTAGCAGCCAGCAAGGGAGGCTCTGCCAAGATGCTGGCTGCTGTTTGTCCTTTAAAGGAGATTTTTTCCTTCCTCCCAACTTGGTCCTGGATAGACCACAGATGCCTTTGCTGGACTATTATTCCTGTGTCAGCCTTGGCCAAAAACTCTGGATTCTAAGTCAATGGGCAGCTTGGAACTTGAACCATATTCTAACAATTCTAAGATATTTGACATATCTGAAATTGAGGTAGATTCTTCAACTCATGAAAGAAATTCTTATTTCACAGATTGACTGGCAGAATTTTTTTCTTAATGGAGGATAAAATAATGGTAGAGAGTATAATTGATAGCTCCTTAGTTTTGATGAAACACAACATTCCCTCCCTTTCTTGCTTTCTCTTTTTTCTCCCAACATTTGTGTCTACTTGAAGAATGGCCTTTGAGGAACAGGGCTCTTGTGTACCTGCAAGTTGCAGAGATGGGGGAAGCCTGGCCAGAGGGAACCTGGGAGCTTAGCCTGGGGCAGGAAGGAGGTCCAGTTTCATGAACAAAAATACTTCAGCTCTGGCTGTTAACTAGACTCAGATACAGATATGGGAAGTGCCCAGGAGAGGTGGGTGAACCCTGGAGGCAGTGTAGCAACACTGAGTTTAGGGGAGACACAGGAGCCCCTGAATTATTTCATGCTCAATGGGATGATAGAATAGCCCCTCCGTTTTTTTTTTTTTTTTTTCCTGTGGGAGAGATACAAAGTGGGAATTCTTATAACCATTCTTGGAAGGCCAGAAAGTTGCCAAACCATGTTTTCAGTCTAGAGGCTGTTTTTAGCTCTATGAGTTGTAACCCTTGGTGACCTCAGGATGTTAGCTCGTCCTGTGTGTTCTGTGCCTCATCTGAAGAACGAGGACTGAGAACAGTAACAGTGCCCACCTCACAGGAACACCATTGAGGGAAATAAATGAATACCTTGAAACCACATTGAAGAGTACTGGAACACAGCAAGAGCTCATAAGGCAAGAAATGCTGTTTTTATTATTCTTATTTTTATGATAACTCATCTGATGGGGATCAGCATACCTTTAGTGCTGAAGGGTGGATCACCTCAGATGGTGGGTCTTCCAGAGCCAGCTCCTGCCTCCTTTCCACCCGGACATCTGAGTAACTAATCAAGAAATCAAGAGACCACAGCTGGACATGGGACAGTCCAGGATGACGTGGCAAAGAGGGCTGCATGATGTATGGAGGTCTCTATGTGATAACTTCCTAGAACAGTCACCACAAAGGGGGCTAGCCCTGGTGCTTGTCTGAGAAGGAAGTTTCACTCTGTGCCTGAATTCCACTAACTGCAGTGACTTCTGATTTGATGGCCAGAATATCTTCTTTTTCAGAATATTTTTATTTTCTTCTTTACTTCTCCATCCCCACAAACCTCCAAACATAATTGTCCAAACACATTTTCATTTACAGGGTTAAATCTCAGCCTTTAAATAATTAGAAAACTTTCTTAAAATCTACTGAGTCTAGATTTTAAGAAAGCCAAGATCAAGTCTCTGAGGGTGTGCCTATGAAGAAGTGATGTAACTTTTTTAGTAATTACAATCTTTAGAAAGTTCTCTCTCAAACAAATCCAGAACTCTAGCTAGACCCAGACTGCTGATTTGTGTATGGACCCACTTTTTAAATACTGTGGGTAAATCAATTCAATGTGGTGACCTAGTTATGACTTACGTGGAAACGCATGCTGGGAAAGGACCTTAGGAGGAGACAGTAGCTCTGGAGTCTCCAGTATGCTTCTTACCTTATTTATTCACTCAGTTCACACTTTACTTTCTCTGAGAGTTGCTTTTTAAGATTTGCAAGGTGGAGGATGGAGAGGAAGAGCAGGGTCAAGGAAAGGGTCTGAATGAAGAACAAGGTGTTAATGATGACCAGCCTTCTCTGGGGCACATAGACCCTCTGGCAAAGGCACAGGCTGGTAGCAGTGGGTGGGAATGGGGCTGCTGAAGCACCCAAGGGTGGGCTGGGAAAACCAAGATCAAGTCCCTGAGAGTGGGCAAGTGATATGATGAACAGACACACTGGCCAAGAAAACTAGCACTTCTCCTCTCTGTTCTTTCCCCAACTTACTAAAGAAGAGTATTTACTTGTTGACTACTTATGTTCATGTGTATGTATAGTATGCAGCCATCTAACTATCTATCTATCTAAAAAGGTAAAAAGGTAGATAGATAGATAGTTAGATGGCTGCATACTATACATATACATGAACATAAATACTTATCAACTATCAACTATAAGCATCAACAGATACTTATCAACTGTTATATATATATAAAATGTAGTATGTATGGATAGCATCTGCATATATGTATCTATCATCTATCTACCTATCATATATGATATATATATAAAATACAGCACATATGTGTAATATCTATTGTGTGTATGTATTTATCATTATCTATTATCTATCACCTGTTTATTTTATATATGTATAAAATGCAGCATGCATATATATGCCTGGCAATCTAACCTTTTTTTTTTTTGCTCTCTTCAATTACTCTTCTCTGGACCAGTTTAAAACTAATTGATATTCTCAAAATTTCTGTAGTCAGGGGGTGGAAAATGACATTTGTCCTGTACCTTTGGGAATTGTGACTTGACATAGGCAACATCTATGTTGCTAGATGTGCTGCCTCCATTGGAAGTCCTGGTCCCCCACACTGGGTTGGGGCTTTCTGCAGTCCCTAAGAACTTCCAGGAACCTGTGCCCACTGGTCTCCTGGCTCTTTTCCCAACACAGCCTCAGTTGCCAGCAGGGGTTTTTTAAGCATTGAAAATAAAGGGAACTATGTGTTTGAGCTATTTAGAGGCAAAATTTTAATTTTCTTCTCAAAGTAATGATAAGGGAAGGATGGTGGATGGACAGAGATAAGGAGAAAATATGTAAGTAGGTCAGTGAAGCAGTAATTTACTAAGTGATGTTCTGGGCTGCCTGAAAGAGCTCAGGAGGCTTCAGAGAAACCTGACTGAACACTTGAAAGAAGTCTGAGCTGGGGGGGAAAGAATGGGTGTATGCCTGGAAGGGTTGAGCTCTGGTGATCACTGTCAGCTGCAGAGTGTAGCCCTGGCCTGTGGAAGAAGTCCAGCCTGGAGCTTGGTTCTCAGAAGTTGGGACTACCTGAGGTGGCCAATGCTCTGACAGAGCTGTTAGGGGCCACATCCCTACGCACCTGACCACTGAATGCGTGCACATGATGAACTCGGGCTTGGAGTTCCACTGATGGTAGGTGATGTAGTAGTGGGTCTGCAGCCAAATCCACTGCTGGCCTTTGGTTAGAAACCGGTAGCAACATGACTTCCCTTTACCAAACTGCATCACTGTTGGTAGAAAATGGAGTCTGAATATAATGAACGTCAACACAAAAATAATCTTTTTGAAAATAAGCTCTTCAAAATACAGTATCAGACATTGTTTATTTCCCCAGTTAGTGCTGTATTTAATGACTAGTGACTATCAAGATAATGGTAAATAATAATGAATTCTTAAACAATGGAGGAGTGATATATATGCTTTCCTAAATACCCCAAAGCTTAAAAATCCTCAAATATGGGCAGATGCAGACAGTTTCAAACTGGGGGTTTAATTAGAAAGAGACCCAGGTTTTCCTGGTACACATCTTCCTGCTGCACATAGTGCTGTCTTTGGAGCTGGAGGATAGAGGGGTCAGGCACTGGGAGTGGAGCCCAGAGCAAACCTACTGGCCAGGGTCCTCTGGGCTGAGTTGATCACCATCAGTCAGTAGTTCAACCTTAGTCTACATGGTTCTAAGACAGTCACTACAGATGCCTTCTATCCCAAGCCCACTTCTGCAGGACTGTGTGTCCCTGTGAAGCTGCTGGGGGCTTCTCTGCAGGTTCCCCAGAGAAGAATAAAGGCTGTTGAGTTATTAGCCTTGGAAGGCAGAGAGTTGAACTGTGGGTCCCAGGAAGAAGAATCATTTGGGTTTCATTGCCTCAGTGCCTGGACTTTAGCACCTCTTTGTGGTTAAGAGAAATCCTAACTAGGAAGCTAAAGCTACAAAGGGAGCTTCTGACTTGGAGAATGTGATAGCTGAAGAGGGGGGAGGCCCAGCCCATTAAGGGAGTGGGCTGGATAGTACAAGCGTGCCTTGCCCAAGCCCCAGACGCTGAAGGGATTCTACAGCCACAGACTTTCACATGTCCTTTCTCTGAGAGAGTCAGAAGTAGCTGGGGGCTTGAAGGAGTCATGCTTCTCAAATTTTCAGGTGCCAACCAGTAACTTGGGGGTCTTGTTAAAATGGAGATTCTGATTCCATCAGCTGGTGGGGAGAACCTGAGAATTAGCAAGTTGAGCAAACTCCTTGTGATGCCAAGTGGCTGCTCAAGGACCATCTCTGAGGAGCAAGGAGTTAAAGTTTTGATGATTAGCCTTAAATTCTAACAGTGGATCCTGATGAAACTCAAGCCTGTTTTTCCTTGAGCAAAGACAGCAGGGAAGAGAAAGTTATTATAATGGGCACTACAGACAAGGCATCAATGAAAATGCAGTGTTGGGCTCTGGCTGAGTGGCTTAGTTGGTTGGAGCATTGTCCCATGCACCAAAAGGTTGCAGGTTTGATTCCCAGTCAGGGCACATACCTAGGTTGCCAGTTTGACCCCTGGTCAGGCATGTATGGGAGGCAACCAATTGATGTTTCTCTGTTCGTCTCTCTCCCCCTTCCTCTCTCTCTAATATCAATAAAAATATTCTCAGGTGAGGAGTAAAAGAAATGCAGTGTTGGTGGTCAATCCATGGATCAGGATCCATAGGTCTATGTTATTACAAATCTTCCTGTGCAAAATTAGGGACTTGGCACCAAAAATATGACTTTAAATGGTTAATTCTTAAATTCTCTTAAGTGAGAATGCAGACATGGTTGTAGTGTTCCCTTACCCCACAGCAGGAGTGTTGCCTCCCATACCTTTGCCAAGTGTTATTCTCTGTGCAGAAAACCTTCCTGATGCTTCTGCCTTAGCTGGGTGAGGGACCCTCCTCTGAACCCCCCAGTATTCTGTGTACCTCTCCTTTGCTGCACCAACAACATCCTATAAAGTCACCTATTTCTGCATTTTTATCAGCCTTTGTTCCTACAGAGCAGCAAGAAGAGTCTGATCATCTTTATATCCTGGGCCTCTCTGATCATCTGGCCTGTGGCTTAGGTCTAATACTTGTCTGCTGGCTAAAGAAAGTTATGTAAATTCAGAATTTTGTGTTCAAAATACTATATTACATAACTTTTAAAAATGGCCAGTACCCTTTCCATTTCTTTAAGATTAAACAGCTTGTATATGTGAGGGATACTGGGAAGATGCTGGGGTGTGGCCAGGCAGAGCAAAGTCAATTCTAGGTGAAAATACACACAGGGTCATCCAGAAAACAACCTCCCTCATACCTCTGGGTCATTTCATAGAAGACAAAATCTTCCACCTCAGAAAGAACCCAAGTAACAAGCAGAATTCCAGGATAAGAGTCCTGCTGTTGGGGCTCTATGGACAGAGCTAGAAGACCTGGGTGCCAGGGTGAGAAAGCAGTACTCACAGTGCTGGTGACACCTAGCGAGGAGTTCCAGATCATCAATGTGGTAGTAGTCATAACCTGAGGTTCCCAAAACTTCAAAAGGAAGGTATCCTATTATTGGAGGGGCTCTGCCAAGAACAGTGGGATAATTCATCAGAGAGAACTCACTACGGTGGCTGCACCTCAATGCTGAGTGTATAGTTTGCACATTACATGATACACAGAGGCCTTGTTTCTCAAGAATAGGAGGAGAAAAATAATTTTGCATTGGTTAAAGCCCAAGGGACTGTGTATTCCAAAGTACTAATTTTTTTTTGGCATATAGGTACTCAGTTCACTTGGCATAACTTGGCCCAAATAATAACAAAATTTATCACAACTGAATAATTAAAAACAGCTATAGATTGGGTCTGCCTAACTCCAAAGTGTAATAAAAAATTAGAGGATGGGGAGGGGCGATTGCTAGTTCTTAAACTGTGAAAAATGTTAAAAAGAAAGATGATTAGGCTAAAGAGAAAAAGGAGTTGAAAGAAATAAGATAGAAGTTTATCTCACTTCTGCTCCTGCCTTCCTGGGAGCTGGAGAAGGTTCTCATTGGTGGAGGTGGGAGATGGGGTTGTAGCTCAAAGATGTCCCTGGGCTTCAGTGTCTGGCTCTTCGAAATGGTCTGACCCAAACACAGAATGCATCCATGGATATGGATAAATGCAATAGAAGACAAACTGCCTAACCCTTGGCTGGGAACCACTTTTCCTTCTGCCAGGCTTGACCTTTTTCACCCCAACCCAGATATGCTTTTCTTTTCACACACCTGTGATCCAGAAATAAAAACTTCCATTCCAAGCTGTGCCTTGAAGTGAATTCTTCTAGAGGTTCATCGACTACACACATTTCCTATATTAGAAGGAAAGAAAGTATTGCCTGAGGTGACAGATGCTCACGCTAGAGCTGCTCAGGATGACTGGTGCGCAACAGAAGTTACAACTCTTTAGAGCAAGTCTTCAAGTTGTGTTGGATTAAAGCTTGTATTCTGTAGCTAATCTGGGTATTAGCTGATACAAAATTTATTTCACAAGCTGGGGAAAAATAACTAGGAGTTAAAATGTCACACCTCTCCCTTCCCATTATCTCAAAGTATGGTAAACATGTGGAAAATGGCTTTTCATCTGCATTTGAATTACTACTTTTACTCAACATTCCTGCCACAGACACTAAAACAATCATAGACAAGCAATTTCAGACAAACACTCAATTTGACATTCAGTTCTCACCTCTGCCTGCCCTGAGGGTATTAATGTTAGTATGAAATGTAGGAAGGTTTACAGAGCTCTAAAGAAGCATCTCCACAGGCTCAAGAGTGATTGATGCCTTCAAACAAAATATCTCCTAGGAAATGCAGTTATGAGAGACAGCATGTGGGGCTGTCAGAGGTAAGGAAACCAGACATTTCAAATTTTTGGTGACAATATCCTTGTAATTTAATTTTTCCCATAAACACAATTAAATATAAGTAAATGGGACTCAACTGTAATATTTCCACAGGATAACTTCTCTTCTAGGTACTTACCTTTAGGAATTGTGGTGTTGCTAGGTGAACAGTGGCGATGAAGCAGACCTCCTTTCCTAAAGGCACCAGGCAAGGCCTTAGAAAGGCACTGTCAAAGCCATTACAGGAGGGGCTAGGCACTGGGGAGGGAGGGACACAGGTTAGCCCATCTGTGCAGCAGTCAGCCTGCCTATATTCCTGTGAACCAGCACTGCACTCAGGGCTTTGTGAATGTTAACTCATCTCATTCTTATAACTTGGGGAGTAGGTGCTGTTGTTACCCCATTGCATAGGAACTGATGGGTGAAGCAACTGCACAAGACCACACAGAACCAGAATTTGAATCACTAGTATACTACTTGCCTCTCACTTGCCCTATCCTATAGCCACTTAGATGGCTGTGTTGGGAAAAATATTCTGCAAAATGAGAAGACAGCCTCATTCTGCAGTTAGGGTCCAAATACTCACTCCAGGCAGTGTTTTAAGGGTCAATTCCATAGTCCATCTGTGTTTCTGATACTGATGGACCCAGGAAAATAATTTTGTCTTGGTACATGAACCCCTGCACCTGGTGTGGCATAGCTGGAAGTCAAGGGCTTCTGCCCTGAAACACCTCCTTAGGGCCCTATATGAGGCCAGGGGCTCAGTCAGGACTACCAAAGAGATAGCCTCAGGACTTAGGATGATCTCCAAAGGTACAGTGCGTAGGTAACAAAATCTTTTTACTGCCTTATTTATTCTCACAAGTCTGGGAAGGTATGACTTTCTTCATATTAACCAAGGTCACTCAGAATAGAAATAATGGAGCAGGAACTGTACCCAGTTCTTAGTGACTCCAAGTCCAGGGTTCTAACAAGGATGGTTCTAGGTTCATCTCACCATGATGCTGAGACTAGGCCCTACAGGCCTCCTGAGGAGGTGCCCTTGGCACTAGCAGCAGTTTTCCCTGGTAGCTACAGATTTTCCCTCAGGTTGACTGTGCACAACTGCTCTCTTTAAAATTCTGCCAGTTTAGCTGCAGTTTGCTGGGTGGGTGAAAGGATCCCGTTAAATATGAGAAAAGTCATCTTACCATGTACGCAATTTCTCACCAGTTCCCTGGGATCTTTCACATGGCTGCCCAGGCCCTACCCAGAGCAGTTAATTCAGAAACTTGGGGTGAAGCCCAGACATCAGCATTTTAAAACCTCCCAGATTTACTAATGTGCCCCCAGGATTGAGGACTACTGTCATAGATAATCTATATGACTTCTCTCCTTTTAAAATGTAGTTGATTATATCCTGTACCTTTCTGAACTCTAAATTAAAAGTTATGTTTTCTAGCCCTGGCTGGTGTGGCTCAGTGGATTGGGTGCTTGCCTGCAAATCAAAAGGTCACTGGTTGGCTTCCCAGTCAGGGCACATGCCTGGGTTGCAGGCCAGGTCCCCAGTCAGTGGCATGTGAGAGGCAACCACACATTGATGTTTCCCTCTCTTTTTCCCCTCCCTTCCCTTCTCTAAAAATAAATAAATATTTTAAAAAGTAATTTTTTTCCAATTTGAGAACATATAAACATCAGAAAACAAAATGCATTCTAAGATGATGTCTACAAGACTTTGGATTTTAGCTCTCCAATAATTTCTTACTTTATATTGTATGGGTTTCTAAGTGATTAAAAATGTGGTGTTTTATCTACAGACATGAATAAATTCACTTTACTAAACATATTCTCTGAATGTATCCATATAACTAATGCATATTTCCAAACATGACTACAAAGTGGGTAAAATAAAAAACGTTGGTCCCAAGAGAGTTTGCATCTGTCATTAGTTGGCTTTGATCATTGCAGATTAATGTGTAGGGTAGGCCAAGAAACTTATCAAAGGAAAAGAAAACAATTCCACATAAGGGAAGGGTTGCCAGATGTGAACATCTGCATGATGAAAAAAAGAAAGACATTAAAAAATTTCCCAAATGTGAAATATCATCTCTACTGGAATCTAAGAGACATCACCAGCCAGATCAACACATAATAAAATGATCCCTACTCTTTCAGAATATTAAGACCTTCCAAGCAAACTTCTAAGGATTTCCCAGGAATTTAAGAGAATCTTTAATCTGACTTGAACCATGTGCCTTGTTTGATCCTTTCTGCTACTAAATTCATGTGTCCTTTCAGTAAGTGCCTTCCTTGGTGATTTACTGTGAGGAAGACAGGGACAGATAGAGTGTAAAATAGACAACACCAGCCCCTAAGGACTTCAAGGGGCAAGGATGTATATCATGGCAATTAAATGGATGTTCTATAGAGCTTCCTGTTGGCCTGGATGCCTCCCAATATAGTTTTATCAACCCTTTAATAACTTCTAAAGCTTTGAAGATGAAAATGCATCTCTAAGGACATCCCATTATTGCTTGTACCCTGCAGTGATAAGCTAGATATTTTAGAGAGGAGCCCAGAACCAGTAAATGTATCTCCTAAACAAACCTTTCCCCCCAAACCTGAAGCAGTCGAGAGCTTGATCAAATGTGATAGTAAGTCAAGGATCAAAGTTATAACACAGGCCAAGGGGAAAACCTTGGGAAGAAACATGGAGAAGAAGTTATTTAAACATTTTGCCAATGGTGTTTGAAATGACTTTCACTCTCAGCATGAGCCTTCTTGTACTTTCTGGAGAGTCACCACGTGGGCACACTGCTCCCTGGGTCGTTGTAGTAATATTTAGCTATCTTATCCCCAGGTAGTTTAGAAACAATAATTAAAAATTTAATTAGCTGTTTCAGTTTAAGCAATAGAAAATTATATCTAATTACAACTGACTGCCTGAGCCTTTCAGAAGGATAAACCATTCAATGCAGGCCCAGCCCTGTTTTATCGGATCTCTGACCTTCTCAGCCTCCTTTTCTCTGTCCCTATCTCTGTCTCTGTCTCTCTCTCTCACACATACACAGCACTCATGATAGAGATAAAAGTGATTATTTCTTGCTACATCCCCCCCCACAAGTCATCTTCCTTAAAATTGATCATACTGTTGTTCAAAGCTAAAGTGATAGCCTTCCCTGTGGCAGGAACTGGATCTAATTCTCTCTCTCCAGCTCTGAGCAGATATCTTGCAAACAGCAGGTGTCAACAAGTGTTTATGGAAAGACTCTCAAACAAGATGACTCTCCATCTCACATTCAAGCCACAGCTCAAAGTCCAATTTGGGAAGTCATCTTCTGATCCTTGTCAACAACTAATGCATAGACTTTGAGATCCCAGGGGGACTTTTTCCCTCCACAGCCCAGCCTGGGGCTGATGGTGGCAGGCTTACCATGGGAGGATTCCCCTCATGATCACATTAGCTCACTGCCCTATTCATGCATTGATACTGATCAAAAGAAGGCCTGGGCAACATCTGCTGCAAATCAGCCATTTTTCAATCAGTCCATGGAAAGTGTGGGAGTGCCCATTATTAAACTCATGTTTGGAGAGATGAGGGATGGGGCTCTGTTTTTGGTCTTCCTAATAAAAGGGTCCATAGAACCACAAGGACCCCTCTTCATTCCTGAATCTTTTAGCACAGTCTCTAAATTCAGAGACCCTGAGAGAAATTTGCCTTGGGCTGGCATTTTTAGGATTCCAAAAATAAGATAGTCCAAGGTTGTCCAGAGAATCAAAATGACTTGCTTGTGTCCAGCATTCATTGGCTTCCAAGTCTGCCTGACAACAAAGGTGAGCTCCAAATAAGTCATAACAAGGAAATATGGGTGGATGACTGTTGGGGCAAGGACAGTGCAGATGGTGTGAGAACTTGTTCCCAAAGGGGAATAGGAGAGATAGGAAGGAGCAGGGATGGTCATAGTGAACCTTTGCTGACAGTAAGGAGTAGAAGGAAATGGAGAAAGATGTACAAATATTCTGCTCAGTATCGGTTCAGTCATCAGGCCTAAACAATTAAGCATTCCGATCAGAGATGGCCTGCTTATGATAAATGACTTGCAACAGCTGTAGGAAGACACAGTAACAGTCCACAAGAAGACAAATAGCTTTCTCAGTACTTCTTAGAATAAATGAAAAAAAAAAAAAGCAGGCAGGTGTCTGGGGAGACATGAAACCATGTGAGGAGGTTTGCTAAAGGAAGAAAGAAGTTTGTAAATCTCATTTGTGTTAAGTGTCTGAAAGATTGGGCAAGATTGTTGGAATGTGGAGGGGAAATAATGTTCTGCACATTCGTGAGAAATCATCTCCCCCATGTTAAGCATGATTCCCAGACTCACATTTTTTCTCTTCCCAGTGTGTGTTCCCCAAGGTGTTCTGAAAAACCAGGTTATTGGAGTCTTGGGAGAGCAGCAGCACCATAATCCTGACCAGTGTTTGGCCTGGGGTTCTGCCTAACTTGTGGGGCTAATGTGTAGTTTTATTCCCTTTCTGCCACTTCCATTTGGCATAATGAAGAACAATGTTGGACAGAAGCCACACCAGAGAGCTGGAGTGTAGCAAATTGTTAGATTGAAAATCATACTCTAATGGGAAAAATATACCTTAAATTTCTTCTTTCCCTTGCCATTCATTAATGAAAATGAATCATTTGGGGGGCCAGGAGATGTAACGGCATTAACAAAACACCCACCAGATGGTGGGTGTGGACAGAGCCAAATTATTGCATGCTCAGGAAAGTGAACTTTCTGTAGGCTGTGGTGCCCTGAGCTACAGTTGGATATCTTGTGCCCATTTTTATCACAATTATTGGACAACCTATACCAAAGTTCCCTGTGCCACGCTGAAATAAGCATGAAGGTGGTTAATAAATGTATGATCATTCCTTATTGTTCCATTTTTAATACAGACTGGAGATGCTCAGACAGGATGACAGTCTTAGGTAAAAATTTGTTCTTTTTTTATCTTAATTCCTCTTCAATCTACTCTGCAGCAATGCACACTGCTGGGGAAAGATATGAACTTCATTGTTGGGGTGGCGGGAACACTCTGATCCTGATCCGTGGGGCTGTGAAAGAGACTAGATGAACCTGGCCTTCCTGCACTAGACTCCCGGGTCCACTTTCAGTGAGGCCTGGCCAGCCTGCAACTTGCTTCTTAACCAAGACACATCAATGAACTCGGCTTAGGAAGAAAACACACCAAAACAAGACCTCCAAAGTCAGAAAATGAGGCAGCAAACAGCAATCCCATGGAACATACAGAGTCAAGTGCTGTGAAGTGAGCTGAAAGCCTGCCCCTCTGCAAGAACTTCAGTCTGGGTGTGTGGTTAGAGGCAGGCAGGTAAAACAAGGGCAGGGCAAATTTTACATTCTGCTGTGTGGTTTCTGGAAAGCCCAGAGTGGAATGTGTGTTGAGGGTGACCCATTTGGAACCACGTCTGCTCTCTGGATTTCAGTCAGACACACATTTAAATGCAAGGAAGGGACAGGGGCAGGAGCTCAAATAGAGGGTGGCCTTCTTCCTGGCAAGAGTGGTGGGAGTGGGGCTTTAGGACTTGGGAGTGTGGGGCTGGGGAAAGATCCATAGACTCCCTGTCTGTTTAACTAGAGAATTAAAAAGCTGAATGGTCTCCAGTTCCATCTATGGTGAAATAAGCCAGGCAACGAGAGACAAATATCATATGATCTCACCTTTAACTGGAACATAATCAACAAAAGAAAAAAGCAAACAAAATATAACCAGAGACACTGAAATAAAGAACAATCTAATAATAGCCAGAGGGGAGGGGAGAGGGGACAGTGCGGGAAAGGGTTTTCAGGAACTACTATAAAGGACCCATGGACAAAACCAAGGGGGAGGGTGGAAGCAAGGGGGGGAGTGTGGAAGCAAGGGAGGGAGGTGGGTTTGGAGGGGGTGGGGAGAAAATACAGACAACTATAATTGAACAACAATAAAATAATTTTAAAAAAAGATAAAATGGTATTTGTTCAAAAGCATTAAAAAATGTGTTATGTGACAAACATAGCCCTGAATAAAGTAATTTCATTTTAACCTTATTCTGGAAACACCTTGCAGAGCACAGGTGCACCAGGGCCACCCTGGCAGGGCCTCTCACCAGTCAGCCAGGGTCAGAGTGGGCTTTTTATGAGAAGAAGAGGAGATGTGCACTTCCATATCCCAGCTGATACGTTTTCATACGCTACCTTAGAGATTGTCCTAAAGTGAAACAATTTTAAGAAAGCTACATTCTTGTCCCATTGGCTGACACACATTTTTCACATTTATTATAAGTCTAGGTGAAAGATGTGAAGTTCTGTTATCTCCCCATTCCCTCCCTGCCAGCCCCTGCCAAATATCTGTGGCAAATGATGAAGTCCTAAGAAGTGGCCATGACCACAGGGAAAATTCCATTTTACTCAAGTATTTGGGCAACGGTTGCTGTGTCTGCACAGCAAGAGTGGATGGGGTGGGGTGAGGGGACATGAAGGGAGGTAAAGAGGTAGGTGGCATAAGTGGCTAGTGAATCAGGAAATGTCCAATTAGAGAGTCTAATAATGTTAATGAGGGCAAAGGGGCTTGTGTCCTTCCCCTCCCCCTAGACTCCAGAGTTGGCCTACTTGCACTGGACACAGAGCCAGCTGAGACCTGAGCAGTTAGTTATCTGGGTCAGCAGGCAAGCAGATGGGGTCTTCATCTATGTGATTTACGTGTCACCAAACACTCTCTCTGGCTCAGTCTTACCCTCTCTTCCCTACCCTGAAACCTCTACATTTCACTTTGGCCCCTTCATATTAAGGCCTGGGAATTCCTATAAATGTGAATTTTAGTAGCAGCAAGGGCCTCTGTTGGCCTTGGGCCAAATTGGTTGATCAAAGGAGCTTCTAGGGAAGAGAATGTCAGGAACTGTTATGCAGCGGCCTGGGGTAAGGATATTAGGGAGCACCCAGAGGAGGGTAGGGGCATAGAATGGGGAGTGAATGGAGGCTAAGGGTAAAACTTTCCTGACCACACACTGGTGCTCAGGAGGTCTTCCAGTGTAGACTATTCACAAGGCACAGGAAGTTAGACAGGCTTCAATTTACTCAGCACTTACCAATATGAATTTAATCTTTACTTTGCATTTAAGGCTGAAGAAGTAGCAGGAGAACTCCTGGAAGTCACCACTAAGTTCCTGGAGTGTGCTTTGGGGTCAGTCAAGGATGGCTCTGTTATCACCTCCCATGGAAGACAATGATTTCCCTGAATCATTGTGGTTGAATTGTGGCTCTGTCCCCACCACCTGCATGTCAGGGCCAAGTTCTCCAAGTCTCTGTCTAGGTCAACCTATTGTGTTGAGTGCTTATTTGTGTGCCAGTCAAGGACTGCATGGACCGAGGAAGGGGTGCAATGAAGGGATCAAAGGCTGCTCTCCTCGCCATGCATTTTTTACAAAAATAAGAGCCTCATATCTTGACAGGCACCAAGTAAGAATACACCAGGTAACAATACATAAACTAAACAGCTCTACAAAAATGAAAGATTTTTCATGGCAATGGACCAAATTAGGGTTTCCTACATAGTTATTTGATATGTGAGCAGGTATTCTATTTAAATAAAACTAGTGTTCACGGTCATTTTTCTTCCATATTTTGCATATTGTTTTTAAACTTGTGCCATGCATGGGAACTTGGGGAAGTTACACGGGGTGGCTTGTGCAATAATCACGATTTTTAGTTCTGTATTTGGTGCTTTGACATTTGGGGCCTTGCTGATCCTGGTGGGACTGCTCCTCTCAGGGCCAGTCAATTCCTAGGGATACAAGCAACTCACCTTCCAGTGTACCTTCCATATGGAAACTAACCAATACAGATCCTAACCACCTCCTTTCCCTTCTGGTTGTCATACTATCCCCCTACCCTAATGTGATTACTCTAGGGCCAGGACTGGACAACCCAGACAACTCTGGGCAGCCTTTATAGCAAAAAGCCCTGAAATTAGGCACACAAGACAATTCTAAACCTGCTAACCCTGCCTTGTCTGTGCTTTCCAGTAGAAACCACAATAGAGGCTCTTTGTATTTTTCCTGCTCCTCCTCCCTCTAACCTATGCTGATGCTTCCCTATGTGACCCTGTATGATGTGCTGTGCTTGCTGGATCTGTGCATGTAAACCTCTTCCTTCATGACAACCATTGCCATGTCTGTATGCCTTATTATATCTGATATGCTTAAAACAGCTTGGTATGTGGGTACAAGATATCTGTTGTACACAGGTATAGACATTATATAGTAATTCCAGGGAAGAGACAGGCCTGTGCTGTGCATCTGCATTATTTAATTTCAACACAGATTTGTGGAAGGCAGCAAAGCACTGGGCCTAAGCATGAGTTCAAGGTTAGAATCGGTATAAATGTGAGTCCCCCTTCCCACCTATGCACCTCTGACTTCACTTTCCTATGCATCAATTTCCTCTACTGTTAAGATGAGACAATGCCAATAATACCATCTCATAAGGTTCTTGTGAGGATTCAATGAGATAATCAAGGCAAAGACTGAGCCCAGGGCCTGGTACTAAAGAAATCCCCCTGATGAGCTATTTTTAAACCAATTGTTCAACAGTTTTTGAGAAGTAAGCCTACAAAATCAAATTGGAATTATTTTTTCTATTATATTAAACCATATTTTATAGGTTAAAAATTAGGAGATTCTTGTTTCAACAAAACCCCTGCTAATTTTGGTTTGTTCAATGGACTCTGGAAAGTTACTTTTTACTCTTGATTTTAAATTTTCCACTACCAATGCTGTGTGTTTATAGCAGTAATGGTCTCCAAAAATGAAATCACACAAATTTCCACACATTCTTTCAGGAAAACAAACATCGTCTTAACTTGAAGTGGAAATAAAGCCTTGTTAGTCAATTAAAAAAAAAATCCCAGGTATTCATAATGAAACCTGACTATTTCCTTGAAACCCTCTGAAACGTGATCAATGACAGGAAGGTTCAAAGTGATGTTCAGCAGCATCTTAGAGAGAGTTGTGGGAATGGAAATTTACAAACAACAGAACTGCTGCTCACCAGAGAATCATGGGATTGTTCCTTTAATTAAGAGTGTGCACGGTTGTCATGGGGACATGTGGGAGCAGCATCCTCTCCCTTTTGTGCATGAGGCTACTTGGGATACGCTGCTCTCCCAGCAGCTGGCATTATTTATGGCCACAGCACATGCTTCAAGCAAATTCCAAATCACTGCGTATTTTAACTCAAGGACAAAGTTGTCTGGAAAGGGTACGATAAGCAAGAGAAGTGTCACAGAAATTCCTGTGGAATGGCATTTAGTATTACAATAGGGCAGTATTTCTCCAAGTCCATGACCCCATGGTTCTTTTCCAACCATGCAATCCCAGCCTCACCCTCAAGTCTTCTGAACTAGAGTCAACACTAACAACATACATTTTCACAGCTGCCTTACCCCATTACCTACTGTACCAGGGCTGGCATCATGTTGGGTATTCTATGAGGTCAACCTCTTTATCTGGTAGCCGAACGAGGTACCATTTACTTTACTGGTGTGGTTCACTGAACAATCATCTAAGAAGGTTTAGGAGAGCCTTCAGATGAGTCATTTTAGCATGGTCAGGCCTTGGCTTCATCTGTTTTGCTCAGATTTAGGGACCCACTTGGGGAAGATGACCTTCTAACACTTCCAACCACTCAGGCAGAAGGGCTCCAAGTGGACCATGAAGCCTATCATCCAGGCATAAACACTGAACAGTGGGCCTGGAAATCACTTTGGCAGGATCATGCTGCTTAGCATCTAGTTAGAGCCTTTTAAACAAAGTAAGTATATTTTATGCAAATAACATATAACAAAGGAGCCTCCAAAGCAGGAGGAAAAACTTCTGATTGCCTCAGCATTAGGACTTGGTGCCATGGAAACTTTGGGACTAATCTGACTGGGATAACTGAACTTGACAATGGGCCCAGACTTAAAAAAACAGTAATCAAGGAGCACAAGTGAGCACTGCCATCAACTCCCTCATGGCTTCCACCTGCCTACCCACCCTCTCATTTCTGAGACTCATCTTTCTGTATGTATTCCTTTGATATTTTTCCTCCTTTCTTCTTTCTACCATTCCCTGTCAGCACTTCCTTCTGGTTTTTCCCATCTCTGCTGTTTTATGAAATGCTAGATCTTTCAAAGTTATTTTTTTTTGAGTTTCAGGGTATGAGACAAACAAAAGGCAGGTCAGCCTGTGCTAGGCTCCACAGCAGGGCTGTGTGGTGGGACATGTGCCTCTGAGTTTCTGGCATCAGGTCTGCATTCCCATTTTGCAGGGGTTGAAAGTAAAACTGAATGTTTAAGTCTGGTTTAGAGATGCACCAAGAGCTTACACAATTAACCCCTATGCTCATTGCAACGTTCTTTATAATTGCCGAGATATGGAAGCTACCCAAATGTCCATCAGTAGATGAGTGTATAAAACAACTATGGGACATTTACACACTGGAATACTACTCAGCCATGAAAAAGAAAATTTTACCCCTTGCAACAGTATGGATGGACCTGTAGAAGATTTTGCTAAGTGAAATAAGCCAGTCAGAGAAAGATAAATACCATATGATTTCACTCATATGTGGAATCTAATGAACCAACTGCACTAACAAGGAGAATGGGACAGACAGCTAAGGGAGGGTAGGGTAGGGGTGGAGGGTTTGAGCAAAAAAGAAAAAGGACTCATGGACATGGACAACAGTGTGGTGGTTGCTGGGGGTGGGGTGCAAGGGGACTAAATGATATTGGGAAAAATACAATAAAGATTAAATAAAAAATAAAAAAATAAAAACCATAAAATGGGAGATGGTTAGAGAAGGGCAGCAAAGATAACTGGCCTTCTGGCAAATAGAAATTAAATAATTAGATTTCTTTAGATTACGGAAAGGAAGGAAAATGTTGATCTGATTATACAAATGAGTCATATGTAGAGTTATTAGGAGTGAGATGCAGTGTTCCATTTCCCCAGATGATTAAACAAGCAATAGGAAATGGACCTTAATACAGTAGTAATTTTATTTTAAGATATTAATGGAAAAAAACTTTAGAATCTGCTGCAAATATGTGACTGTGTAGCTTACTATCTTAGCCTAGGTTCCTACAGGCCTGTCTTTGGAGTCTTTTAGCATCTGTCTGCGCTGACTGGTTACTTGTACAGTCAAGGTGGGAAAATGAAATAGATGTGCTCATGGATCTGTGGTTTAATCCAATGTGCAACAGTTTCTTAATTTGATTTCAAAGATTAGTTCTGAAAATTAATCTAAAATAATGTAACTGTTTCAATATGCTCTTTTAAAGTCAATATCCTCTCTATAGAGTGTAATTTAAATTTGAGAGAAAATGAAAATAAGTCTGTAAATTGCCTGACTTTTCATTTTACTACAAATAAAAATGTAGAATCCAGTCCTTACAATTATATCATTAATCAAGAGTTTTCAATAAATTTTCCTAGTAATTTTACAACTCAAAAAAAAAAAAAAAAAAAGAAAAAAGAAAGAGCTTACACAATTATTTGCCTGGGTAATTTCAGAAAGGACAGCTTTGCTACATAACCTATCCTGCTTGGCAGTTCATCCAATGTAGATGAGCACAAGGCCTATGGACCAGAGTTATTTAAATATGCTCACAGCAGTGTTGGAAGGGTGATAAAATTGTAAAATTGTAGAAAGCAAGGTCATGGATCATCATGTCACAATGAAGCCCTGTTTAGCTGTTTGGTGACCAAGCCTCTTCTGTATTAACCAAATTATTTCTCACAGTAGAACTATGCCATCAGCCTGCTAGTACATAAATGAACAATGTACATTTCAGTGGGACTTTGCACTTTGACATAAACAGGTGTGGAAGTGTGTTCCTCTCAAATGGGAAATAACATTTACAAGCACAAAAAAACACATCTTGGGAACAAAAAATCTAAATGTAAACATATAAAGCACAAATTCTCCTGTCTCTTTCCTCTGTGGATTTTTATGTCCCCATGTGTATATTTGCATGATAAAAGACACTGGCGTGATTACATGACAAGTAAAGCTTACCATTGTTGTAGGAGCGAAAATTTCCTACAAATTTTATGTATTCATAAGTTGGAAATTCCTTTGGGTTCAAGCTGCCTCTGAGAAGATGGCAATAAAACTCTAAATCATTGTCAGCTGTGTCATTAAGGAAAGGGAGAGAAAGAGAACATGAGCATTACACACTGTAGATTAAACAAGTCACATCCTTGTGAAACTCACATAGCGAGAATATTTCTTTCATTGTGATTGACTTTTTGGATATGGTTTTGTAACCTTTGCACCATAGGTTCCACCCCATAATTTACAGATAAATTGCATTCCATACTTGGACTCAATCAATCTTCTTCTTTGCTGACAGGTGTCTGATTGGTTATGCTGACATTGATTAGTGCCAGTTGTTTTCACGGGGTATATTAAAATAACGCAGCTCATACATAACTGTTGAATTTAATTTAATCGTTTTTGCTTTTCTTTGAGGTAAAATCAGATGAACAATAGGATAAATTCTTCATGGAAAATGGACAAAGGTCTGAACAAGCATAGGCAACTTTAGTACCTCCATCAGTGTATCTGCTTCATTAAGTGACGAATGTTTTAGCACACACCAAGGCCAGACTTTTAGCCAGGTGCCAGTTTAAAAACTTAGAAACACAATAAAAACTGTAAATGTGTATAAATTATCCAATGACAGACTAGGGAGAAGAAAATTTGGATTTTTGACCGAATTATTCAGTTTTAGGTTGGTTATTTGGTATCATAAAAATCTAGCATCACACTCTCCTCCAAAATAAGCAGATTGCTGATTTTTGCACGGTTTATTACTAAAAGACCCTCATATGACAGAAGAAATCCCTTGGGTTATATGTAAAACAAATTATTATTTATTTATATTTAATATATTTTATTGCTTTTGCTATTACGTAATTGTCCCATTTTTTTTTTCTTCCCTTTTTCCCCTCAGCCCTGTACCCACCCACCCCCCCCACCATCATTGCCCCAACTCTGTTCATGTCCATGGGTCATACATTCAGGTTATTTGGCTTCTCCATTTCCCGTACTATTCTTAACCTCCTCCTGTCTATTTTGTACCTATCATTTATGCTTCTTATTCCCTGTATCTCTTCCCTCATTCTCCTCCCACCTCCCCACTGATAAACCTCCAGGTGATCTCTATTTCTGTGAATCTGTTCCCATTCGATTGTTTGCTTAGTTTGTTTTTATTTTGCTTTTGTTTTTTTAGGTTCAGTTGCTGATAGTTGTAAGTTTGTTGTCATTTTACTGTTTGTATTTTTTATCTTCTTTTTCTTTGATAAATCCCTTTCACATTTCATATAATAAAGGCTTGGTGATGATGATCTCCTTTAACTTGACTTTATCTGGGAAGCATTTTATCTGCCCTTCCATTCTAAATGATAGCTTTGCTGGATAGAGTAATCTTGGATGTAGGTCCTTGCCTTTCATGGCTTCAAATATTTCTTTCTAGCCCCTTCTTGCCTGCATTTTTTATTTTTTTTTTTTTGAGAAATCAGCTGATAGTCTTATGGGAACTCCCTTGTAGGTAACTGTCTCCAAGAGAAAACTCTTGCTGCTTTTAAGATTCTCTCCTTATCTTTAATCTTGACTAATGTAATTATGATGTGCCCTGGTGTGTGCTTCCTTGGGTCGACCTTTTTTGGCACTCTCTGGGCTTCCTGGACTTCCTGGAA